>JAXQQM020076444.1:0-129135 GCA_034641835.2 Pinus albicaulis
GAATACTCACCTACTATCCTTTGATGGATGGGTTAGATTTCAATCCAAATAAATGACAAGAGATGATATCATTTGAAAATTTCTAATTCTCACTTTTCACTTGTAGGATAGTGGCTTTCTTGGAAAATAAATGGTGGGAACAAAGTTAGACTAGGCGAAGATCCATAAATTACAACAATAGAGAACATTGGCTTTCAAATGAACAGATTAGTTTGCTTCACTTCAATGACATTTGTGACACTAGAAAATGCTTCAATTGATGGCATAGATAATTTATGGAACTCAAGTTATTGGCACTTAGCCTCCATCCCTATTGGTATTTTAGATAATACAAGGAAACAATGGTTACATTTTTCTCTTCAAGGGAAATAAGGATAGAGCTGGCCTCCCAATAGTTAAATTGAAAAGGATTGCCAAGACAAGCTATGAGAGGATGAGGTCTATAAATACTACCATTTTAGGGTATTCTTGGAGCCTACTAGGAGCCTATGGATGGTCAGAAAATATTCAAGGATATGGTTCGCTGTTACTCCAGAAAAAAAACTTTTCACCTACCATCCTTTGATGCATGGATTGGATCTCAAACAAAATTTGGGCAAGGGATTTTATCATTTGAAAAGCTCTATTTTTCACTCTATTTGAAAGCGCTATCATAAGCAAGCTACTAAACTCTAACTTAGATTTACTTTTTTTATAATGTACACCTTATCGATATTTTTACATGTGCTTTTGCATAATTTTGCATATTATGTAGCTCTACATTCAATTGGCCACTTACAATGTTACCCTTTAATACAACACTCGTGCCCTCTTACATTAATATGATTATAAACATTCTATATAAAAATTTCATTAAAAAATTTATAAAAATACATTCCACTAACATTTTTTAAAATTATGATTAGTACATATTCAAACACATGGATGAAAACTTAGAGATGAGTGATATTGAACCCAATTTCAAACCTTTATCATTTATAATATATTCCAACAAAAATATTAAATGTGTTTTATATAAAATATAAAAATTATAAAATGTTATAAGTGATTTGAATAACAATTATATTGAAAATGTGTTGCTTCAATGTTGTATAACTTACCAAATATATGAAATATGTAAGCAAAATCTCATGTTAGCAAGATTATTTTTGAAAGTCCATACATAGATGTTATTAGGATGTTTTTATCTTCTTATCTTTATGCAGAGAATTTTACAGAAATGTTGTCAAAACTCTTCAAAACATTGTTTCTATGGAAATATGTAGGAAACATTTTGTATATGTTACTTTCTATTACCACGACCAAATAATGTCATTTCCTTTTCTAGATTCTTTTGCATTGTCAAGGCATCGAAATAAATATAGTAAAATTCAAAAAACATTGTTAAAACAAGATTCACACAAATCCACATGGTTTTGTACAACTTGACACTTTGTACACAAATCCATATAACTACTTACAATGTAGATTTTTTTTTTCAAAATTACATGTAAATTAATCATAGCAGCTAGAAATTTGCATAAGAAGAAGAATAAGAAAAGTGTTAGAGATTTTTTTTTTTGGATTAAATATTTTAATGTTTGAACAATACCTTCGTTATGTATCAATTACTGTATTACTAATATTATCAATTTATTATTGATGATAAATATATTAGCAATTAATAACATAATTAATACATCCTAATATTATTAATACATCATGATATAATTAATAATGCGATGATGATATTTATGATATATCGTTAATTTCATTATATATATATATATATATATATATATATAGAGCTAACTTTTATATTATTTTTCAAAAAAAAAGATTATAATGACAATCATAATCTCCAAGAACACAAAGAATTAAGATGTTTAGAGTAGACATATCAAGTCAGTGCTAAGGTTCCATAACAAGGTTAGAATAACATAAGCTTATGATACTAGTATTCTAGATATGTGATGATTGTATATATGACAAAGCTAAAAACCTATGAAACAACAAAAACATGGAAAGACTATGGCTAATCATCAAAATTTCAATCAACATTGATGAATATTGGAGGTAACTCATCCCCTAAATTGGGTTTGGCAACTTGTTTTAGACTACATTGCAGCCACATCGCCAAACTCCTCTTCCTTTGCCTTTCTAGGTTGTTCTTCCACTCCCCTAACCCCAATTTTCCTTGAACCACCATATTTATGGATGTCATTTTCATAATTATCATCAATGTCGTCTAATCACTATTCCAACAAGTTCAATTTATTGAAGGTTTCATTTTGATGAGCTCCTCCTATCTCCATTGTCATGTCTATGAAGGTGTTATTGTGCCAATAAATTTACACCATTTTCAAGAATTTGGATACATACTCCTTGAAAATCCATTATTTGGAATACATTCTAAAATTTCCTCATCAACGTGCTCAATGGGAGTCACAAATTTATGTTCTCTAACCCTATCCTAAACTTTCTCCACTACTCCTTTGGTATATTTTTAAAGCTTGTTGTGCTAGGTTGTTTTTTCTTTCTTTATTATAATTTCAACTCTTCGCTTCCTTGGTGGTCCTCTACATCTATTGTTATTTCTTTTTCCCTCCCTCAATCTTCCTTTCACTAGCCATGTTACCTTAGCTTGGATGGTTGAATGGATACAACACAATTGACAAATCCAAGAGACACTTTATAATTTATAAAATTTGGTGCAATAAAAATGACACCCCCCAAATAAACTCCTTAGAAGAAAAATATAAAACCAAATATCAGATGCTACCCCACATTAGAGGTTGGGATCACCCACGGATGACCAATGGGTATTTTTTAAAGGTTCAAATATTATACCCATGTACAATATTCTAAGCGACTATTATAGCTTGAAAAACTATACATATAAAATGTAGGAAAATATTCAATTAAAAAACATGTAATTTACTATTAAAACTAGTAAATTTTTGGCAAATATTATCAATTTAATCATATCTATGTAAAAAATAGATATTTTTTAAACCAAATGGGCAAAGTTTTTTAAAGAAAAATGGTCCAAAAATAGCCAATTGATGAAATTTCGCCCCTAAAATATTCCCTATTCACCATAAAGGTTAAAACTTCGACTATAGACCCATGAAACCTTCACCAAGAACTTCATTGTTGCTTACATTAACACACAAGTTGAGACCAACTACCTAAATGAACTTTTCATCTATGGCTTTTATCTAGTTTAGCACCTATAGGACAAGCCATATAGGCATATATCAACCCCCACATCACAAACATCTCTTCTAAAGCTAATCACCCATCATCCTAATGAGTGCACATTTACTCACCCCATCTGAGATATTGATGACAATTTATATCAGTAGTGTACTAAAGATGCATTAGTAATTGCATTAGTAGTGGATTATTAAAGTTGTATATACATGTATGTTATAATTCATGCATACGTAAGTGTGTCGTCTTTATGTTTCTAAGTGTTATCTCTAAAGTTCTATTTCTCCCAATCAAATTGATAAGTATATGTGTAAGGTACAAGAAGTGATTAAATTTGAATAAGTTGATGTCTAGTAAAAAATACATATTTTCTTGGGAAAACGTTCTAAAAGAAATATTATGTAGTAGGGTGGAAAATGGTATTCAAAAGAAAACCTCAACAAGAAAGCTTGTGAACAAAACAAAAGGGCAAATATTAATAAAATACGCATGTGGAATATTTCATAGTGCTAAGAATGATGTGGAAACACAAGTAAATTTTAAAGACATTATTGGCACTAACCATGATCATATGGTACAGAGTGCACCAAGCGCATTAGAAGTAATTGAGAATAATATTTCTCTTGTTTAGATTTAACGAAGTGTTATATAAGGCAACACATGTGGAGGGGGAATTACAAGAAATAAATTTTATTACTTAGTGAAACCTCACTAGAAATGAGGTGATGCTAAATGACAAGGAGATGACAACTTTAATTGGAGACCATTATCTTGCCTATAATAAATAACATTTCATAAGTAGCACTCCAAATATAAATGTAATGGCCATGTTTCTATTCTATTATATATTTAAATTTTATTTTCCATGGAATCCATGCGCATTTGCACAAATAAACCTAGTTTTATCATACATATGGTTTCACATATAAAACCCATAGATCTATTAGATAATATGAGCGATTTCAATAATGTATTAATCAAGAACATGAGTCATTTCAAAAATAGATGAATCACTAAAAATAAAATTTCTTATCATGAAAAATCCATTTGAATGTAGAATTATGTTAGCCAACCATCACCTATTATTTCTTCACTATTGATGGTTAATGCAAAGCTTAGATTGTATTTTAATTAGCCCTATTAGTGAGTTTGTCTTTGTTTTTTGTAAGATTTTCCTTTATATTATTGAAATATAGATTTATATGAAACAATTATTTGTGCTATTGGTCTTTCCACAAGGAAACTAGACCAATAACACAAATTGAGAGTCTTGATATTACATATATCCCTTGGTAGACAAAAATAAAATATTGCCACTATACACATAGAGTTGCAAGAGAGCAGAATTATGCGAGATCTAGTTTGCAAAGTCTTTTTGGATGAACTGTAACAAAATTTAGGTTCACATTGATAATTAAAACATAAAAGTAAGATTGTACTATGACTTGGAGGAGCCATGTTGAAATCCAATGGTGCAGAGCCACATGCAGACCATCCACCCATAGACCACAATCTGACCAATAACCTTGAAACAACAGTGAGCCACCACAAAGCTAGAGGAACCACATTGAAAGCCACCGGTTGAAAATCCATGTCATAAGTTCCACCCACGAACCATGAGTTGACCCAAAACCTCGATAGCAATGAAGAGCCACCAAAAAGCTAAATGAGGCATGATCAAATCCATGGGTGCATACCCATGCACAACGTGTCACCCATGAACCAAAAATTGACCAAGAACCTCAACAATGATGGTGAGCCACCATAAATTTTCCATAGTAAACTAGTGAAACTTGAAAACCCTGACAACACCTTCTCAACAACAATAGGAGTTGAGCAAGCATAGCAGAACATGAACCAAAAGAAACCACCAACTAGAGCCATGAAATGCTTGAAAGTTCAGTGGGAGGCTTTTAGGTCCCATGACATAGAAAACCACACTAGAAAGGCTAAGCCCCAAGATGAGAACAAGAGGTAGTTTTGGTTCAAGAAGAGAGCTATGATTTCTTACCTATAGGAAGAAAGGCATCATCCTTTAGAGGCTCATCATCACAAAGAGTCATGAAGCCTAGGTGCAACCCCATATCCCCCATGCTCTCAGTAGAGGATGAAAGTTTCAAAAACAAAGGATGGTGATACTAACACTCCAATTTTGTGAAGAATAGTGCAAGCCAATGTAGGAGACAACCAACAAATGCATGGAGATGATCAGGAAGGTGGGCATGTCAGCCATGGACCAGAAAAAGGGAGGCACATGTTGAAAAATGTGTAACTAGGTTCGGTCTTCATAAATATGAAATGTAATTTTGATTCTTGTGTTTTGTAAAATGAAAAAAAATTATTATTGTTATTTTTGGAGCATGGGTTTCATGATCAAGGTCTTTTATTTTAGAGGTAAAGCACCCATTGAGTGTTTCTAGGGTTTTTCCTCGGTCAATAAGTAAAAATATTCATTGTCATATGTTGAAGACCCCATCAAGAACATTGTAACTTGTAAAGAAAATGATTTTTGTCATTAAAAGTGTCAAAATAACCTTCAATACCATGTCGTCTTGGAAGTTGGGAAATGGGCCAATTTTGACGAGCCACATCCACCTTGAGCAACTTATATAAAGGATGGAACTCGGCCTTCTTGAGATACATTCATCACTCACTCATTCAAGAAACTTAGAAGAGAAAGAAGGCTAGAGAAGAAGGAAGAGGATGAAGAAATATTATTTCTGGGCTAATTCTCTCTCACACTTTCGAAGAACTACATCTAGGGTTTGCTTCTTCAAGGTTGAAATTCTCTATCTGTTGGAAGATGATCAAATCTGCTAGAAGAAGGGTCTACTAGGTCACCTACCAACCCTAGAAAAGGAAGAAAAACAAGTGAAGTTGTTAGGAGGCCTTATAAGGCTAATTTCTCTCACATGTGTTGATGCAGTAGCAGTTACAGGGGTAAAAAATTTTAGACCTGTAGTAGAAGCTGAAATTTTTAATTTGGGGGTCAAATTTTTGCTGCTGGAAGAGATTTGACTGGGTTTGACTAGGGAAAAGGAATCACATCATCTCGAAAGGTTAGACTTGGTCTTGGAGGGTATTGGTTTTGATCTAGAGTTCTTGGAATTCATCAATTGAAGAATATATAAGAAGAGAAGAGATTTTGCGGGCTTTCCTCTCAAGTGGAGAGGTTTTGGCCCTAACGTGTAGGCTACATTATATGTTCTTGTGTACTATGTATTCTTCTTGTTTTGGTAGATGTTTGATGACATAAGAACATATTGATAAGTCAAGAAGCTAATAATTAAGAAAAAAGTAAAAATAAATCACAAGAAATTATCATAGAAAGAGAAATCATCCTAACTATTGCCTTATATATTTATCAACGTGGTATCAAAGGTAAGGTTGGCTAAGGGCATAATGAATATCTCTACTACATTAACGAAGTTCCTAAATAAATGTACAAAGGTTGCAAGTCAACTCAAGAAGGGCATCAAAGAAGCATGGGATCTCCAATTTTCTTCTAAGAAGGAAGTGACCAAGACATCTACAAAGAATGACAGACTATTCTCGGCACTCATTAGCACATTTCAAGATGAGAATATTTGGGTAATAGGCAATGGAGCATCAAGAGATATGACCGACCAACATAGAAAATTGAATACATTATCAAAAGGGATGCTGGGCTAGGGTACCCTAGGTCGAGCCTTAATGTAATATTTGTTAACTTTGATGATAAGCGCAGTGTAGAGAATGTCAAGGGGCGGGTCAAAGCTCCTTCATTTTGTAACGGATAAAGGGGTAAAACATGGGACTCAAACCACGGTTTAGGACCATGGTTTTTTCCCATCTAAGTAATATAAATAGGCATGTATGAGTCAAGTCAAGACATCTATATCATAATTATGTAATGTTGATGCGATTTTGGGCAAGTAATTGGTGATTAGTCTGAGTAAGAGACAGGCTCCTGCGACTGTGTATGCAGAGACCTAAGGGAAGTCCTCGGTTGTGTGCTAGGACTCCACGGCTATGTGCGCAGTAGGAAGAAGTTGTATTCATTTAAGATTTGATTAATAAAGAGAATTTTTGGTAAAATCATTGGTTACTGGCATGATTTATGTTCTTATGTCTTAATGAATTGATATTTATGAGTTAATGATTTTCTTATATATCGGTTGTGTAGTTTATGTTGCGAAGGAAGTGAAGAAAATTTCGTGTTGCTATGTATTAATATGTATTTGTTCCCAATCTTCAGCAGATAATCGCAGGTTCCAGTTCTCTTGGATCGCGAACTCGTGCACCTTTGATCCAACCAATCCTGCAATTCGCCCTTAGTCGAATGCCACATCAAATTTTCCTCAAACACATCTCGGTCTTGGAAACAGAATCATTTTTTGGCTCAAGGGGTCCTGACCCAGGCTCAAAGTGTACTTTGACAATTGGACTGTCTTTGGACAGTTGAATAAACATGTCTCCAGTCTGGGCTTAATGCTAGATACTTGTCAGAAGTATCAGATTTCTCTGAACTTGAAGAAATAAATATTATGTGTTCCTTTTGGTATCTTGCTGGGACATATTGTCTCTAAATAGGGATTGGTGGTCGATCCAACCAAAATCGTTGTCATTATTAATCTGGATCCCCCAAAGAATGTGAAGTAGTTGCGCTTGATCTTGGGACATACTGGATATTATTGAAAGTTTATTCAAGATTATGCACAAATCACTGCACTGATAGAGAAGATATTGAAGAAAGACGCCACTTTCTGTTTGGATGAGGACTATTAGAACAATCTTGACATACTTAAGGGAAGGATGGTAACTGCACCCATCTTGGTATTCCCAGACTGGTCAAAGGAATTTCATGTACACGTTGATGCTTCATGCATCATGCTAGGAGTTGTATTAGCACAACCGGGTATTGGAGATATTGATCATCTGATTGCATTTCTAAGTCAGAAGCTGTCAAAATTTGAGCGCAATTATTCAGCCATGGAATGAGAAGGGCTAGCCATGGTGTATGCGCTACAAAAATTTCATCATTATTTGCTTGCAGGTTATTTAAATATGTTCACAAATCATTTTGATTTGAAATATCTGGTGAACAAGCCTCTGTTGGGGGTTAAGATCACTAGGTGGCTCCTCTTTCTCCAGGAACATGATTTCGAGGTGATTATGAAGCCTAAAAGGTTGAACGCAGGACGATACCACTTTTCGCACATTGAAACTGGTGAAGAACCAACTAATTTGGATGATGGGTTACAAGACACGTAGTTGTTCACTATTAAGGTAGTTGATGATCATTTTTCTGATATCATTCATTTTCTAACCACTGGTAGTGCACCTATGGAATATACGACCAAGAAAAAGAAAGAATTGATAGCGTGTGTAGCAGATTTCACTTTGATAGCAGGTCAATTATACAATATGGGAGCTGATGAATTTTTGAGGCGATATGTTCCTGAGTTCGAGAGACCTAGCATATTTGCAGAAACACATGGAGGCATCACAGGTGGTCACTACGCTAGTAAACCGATTGCACAAAAGATCTTAAGGGCTAGTTTGTGCTGGCCTATTGTGTAAATTGATTCCAAGGAATATTTTCGTGCTTGCGATGTATGTCATAGGACTGGAAGACCCTTGTGCCAAGACGAGATGCCACTACAACCACAGGTAACTTTGCAGGCCTTCAACAAGTGGGCAATTGATTTTTTAGGGTTGATTAACCCCCAAGAGAAGAATATTGGAACGCGACACATCATCATTGTCACAAATTACTTGACTAGGTGGGAGGAGGCTCAACCTATGAAAGACTGCAACACAGAGATGACTGTGCACTATATCTTTGAGAATATTTTGACAAGGTTTGGATGCCCCAAAAGTCTGATGAGTGACCAGGGTACGCATTTCCTAAATGATACCATTCAAGTGTTGAAATAAGAATTCAGGATACATCATCACAAAAGTACACCCTATCATTCCAAAGTGAATGGAACCGTAGAAGCTTCAACAAGATTTTGGAGAATGTGCTCACGAAGATATGCAACGCCAATCACAATGACTGGGATGTGTGTGTCCCTGATGTTCTATGGGAATACAAGACTACGTGCAAGAAGCTAACAGGACAAACACCTTTCAGGATGGTCTACGAACAAGAGGTTGTTATGCCTATGGAATACATTGTCCCTAGTCTGTGTATCACAGCCATAACCAACATGGTTGACCGAGACATTATGGACGAACATCTGTAGTATATTTTTGCGTTGGAGGAGGATAGTTTCATTTTTGGGTTCCACCAATAGGTTCAGAAGGCACGCGGAAATGATTGGCATGACCGACATATCAAACAAAAGACTTTCCAGGATGATGATTTGGTGTTGCTCTATGACAGTAAGTTGGCGTGCTTTCCAGGGAAGTTCAAGATGCACAGGCTCGGGCCCTATATTATCAAAGAAATTATAGAAGGAGGTGTGGTACGATTGGCTAAGTTAAATGTGGAATTACATCCTAGATATGTTAATGGTAGTCGCCTAAAACCTTATGGGGATGACCCCATCCCTGCGCGTGGTAAATGACTAGATGGCTGGAAGAATGTCCTAGCACCCCATACAATTGCGAGAGGGTGTAAGAGTTTAAAGAAGCATGTCAGTTGTTATAAAATTTCTTTCCAAACTTTTGTGTGACGAAGTTTAAGGGAGCATAGGTACCTGTGAAGCCAGTGCAAAGGTCATGCTAGGAGGATGTTGCAGTCATAAAAGGAAAAAAACTAGTCGTTGGAACAGTAAAACTAGAAATTATAGCTTTGTTACCATTTAGAGGAGAAGGTAACTTACATTTAAGGATGAGATTATGATAGAATTGGATTGGTTTTAGCATTAATGGATATGCATCAATGAACATACAATCATTTAAACCGTGACATTGCTATAAATACGACATGGAGGTCTAATTCAACTGCACTGTTCCCTCTGCTATATCTTATGTCTGCATTATGGGAACCACTTGAAGAAATGTTGCGCCAATAGGGTTTAGGCCACTTAGTTCCAGATACCATGACAATGATTGAGCCCACCCCTACTACGTTGCGATCCCCCAGAGAAACCAGTTCTAGTAGCACACAGAAGCAAAAGAAAGGACAGTCGTCTGGTACCCAAAAGTCCCCGCACAAGAGGGACCCAAAACAAAAGCAGGCTTCCCACGCAGAAAGGCAGAAGAAACCAATGGAAGAAATTAAGGAAGAGCTTGAGTTAATTGCACCAGAAGAAGGGTTTGTTGAGGAAGTTGAGCCCATATCGCAAATTCCACTGTATATGCCACTGCGGAAGCCGTCAGTGGACGTTTCCAGGGACCTCGATAAAATCAAGGCAATAATCCATGCACATTTGATGCGTGAGGACATTCATATCGATGGTGACCTACTGGGGCGGGTCCCCTCTTTGAAACTGGAGGATTGGGATTTGGCGAACCAAAAAAAGTTTCTTGAGCTCGCGCCATCGCAGTTTTTGAAAAAATTCACTTATGATGAATATGACATAATCACGGTAGAGTCTATGCAATGGGATATGGGACTGCGCAATTTCGGGCTTCTCAAAATTTTGAATGTCCCCCAATTTGGTCGCAACAATATCAATGATACTAGTCTGTGCCTGTTGCTGGCTCTGGTGTGTGATGATTTCCTATGGCTGGGAACACGGATCCCCATTGATGACATGCTCATCCACCGCATTACGGGATTACCATACCAAGGAGAAAACCTCGCAGAAGCCTTCGAAGGGAAGGGCCAGGAGAAAAAAATCGCAGATGACATGAAGGAAACCTATGGAGTGGTCAGGAAGACACTGGGGTTTTCCATCAACGCCATCAATGACCCTACTATCACATTTTTTGCACAGGTCCTAGATTGCAAGATGATGCGGAAGTATCACGCTAAATAATTTCCAGCACCTGTCATTGCATTAGCTGCGCAATGAAGCAAAGGAATTTAGTACAAATGAGAACAATATATGTGCCAATAATTTTTGGAGATTGTGTGGGAGGCGCAGGAAGAAGGGAAATTGTTCCACTATGTGTGGCTCTTATTGCTCATAGCACTCATTGGATGGAATCCACCATGACAGTTGCAACTCCCTATAGTTGACCCTGATCTACCCTGATGTGCAACGAAGCTATACGATATGCATCACTGTGGGCGACAAAGTATCGTGCACGGGTTACATAAAACAAGATTTTTTGGATTTTATTCCAGATGGAACTTCACCAGGTTGTTCAGCTGAAGTCGCGCCTCTCGCAAACATTATGACTAGTATAAGTGCATAGCATACTTCAAAGCCTCATTCCACAATGTTCACATTCACACAAAGAAAGACATGTCCGGGTATGGTATGACCTACCTTACCTTGTCACATAAGATGAACTCATTGCAGTAACTGCCCACTGGCATCCCTCCTGGTTGGAAGCAGCAACAGATACTGGTGCCACCTCAACTGCCCAACCAAAGCCATCTGTGGTGAAGTTGTGCACCAAGAAATACACTCAGGATCCTACGACAACAGAAAAGATTGAAGAAAAAAAAAGGACACTCTATAAATTCACAGTGATGAGGAGCTAGAGGACCTCGATGTCGGTAATACAAACATTCCTACGACGCAGCCAGATACTCGTCGAGGAACAAGAGAGGGCCCCAGTCCCCAGAAGGATACACAAGAAGCGGAAAGCATCCAAGAAGGCAGGGATTGAACCCATCATGTTGACATAAGGTGACTATGATGAGATTTGGAACATTGTCAAGACACTCATTGAACAAGCTTGAAGCAATATCAAGCACCAATATAGGGTTTTCCTTGACGAGGTTTAATAAGGAATCCAACAATTGCGGGTTCAGGCGAGCAGGATTGAAGCGAGTGTGCTTCCAGTTAGTACCTTAGCTGCATAATCCACCACCGCGAGTATGATGATACAAATACCTGGAGGGGTGCTTCATTCCTCTCATCCAGTGTAGTGCGCAAACACTAGATCTTGGTCAGAAATTGGAGCCTATTTGGCCGTGCTCCTCATTTCCCACTTGCACCATATTCATACCATGATTATGGATGAGTTGTAGTATCATGAGTACTGTGCTTCGCGCACTAGAAAAGAAGTGGAAAAGCAGGTCGAGTAGTTATATTAGGAGCAACATCAGGCCAAATAAGCATGGCATGCCACATATATTCATCGAGAGAAGCTCGAGTCACTCATCACCCAGCTCTTGTGCCGAGATTCCAGCACTGTCGGCGCCAACTGACGCTGCGCCTAATACAAATATTGAGACCCTCGTGGCCACACTTAAGGCTTCCGAGATAGAAATTGATATAGTGTGTGATGACCTAGAGCATAAGATTGCCGACCTGCAGACCAAGCTACAACCAGAGACACCGCTAGAGGTCTGGGAACAATGGGCTACCGTTGTTCAAAAGGAAATGACCAACATTAATATAGTTGTGGATGAGTGTACCACTCTGTTAGAAGACACCATGGAGATATGGACCTCCATCTAGGATAATAAATTAGTTCATAAATTGCATACGGACATGCGGGATAAGCAACAATGGTTTGATGAGATTCGGGTCGTTGCGAGGACCCTAGTTCCCGCACAGAGATTGGTCTAGTTGTAAGAAGGCCGAAGCATTCAGGGCGAGATAGATGATCTGCATCTCAAGGAGAATATCTTGGTAGCAAGGACACAACCTTGGGCTAATGAATAAATTTAGCTATCATAGATCGTTGAGGGTATGCTCAAGGGACTCTAACAGTAGAGGGGCCTACTATATAGAATTTAGTCAAATAAGTGCAGAACACTACAACGCAGAGTGTAGAGGCCATCTAGCCTCTACACACAACCATCTAGGCATTAAATACCAAGATGCAGGAATCCATTGTAGAGTGACTCAAGGACGAGTCACGATTTTGTGATGGGGGCATATTAGGCTAGGGTCCCCTAGGTCAAGTATTAATGTAATTTTTGTTAACTTTGATGATAAAGTGTAGTGCACAGAAGGTCAAGGGGATTTGGGGTGGGTCAAACCTCCTTCATTTTGTAATGGGTTAAGGAGTAAAACATGGGACTCAAACAATTGTTTGGGACCATGGTTTTTGCGCATCTAAGTAATATAAATAAGCATGTATACATCATGTCAAGAAATATATCTCATAATTATGTAATTGTGATGTAATTTTGGGAGAGTAATTGGTGATTAGTCTGAGTAAGAGACAAGCTCCTTCAGTTGTGTGCAAGGAGACCTAAGGGAAGTCTTGGGTTGTGTGTGGGGACTTTGCAACTGTGTGTGCAAAAGGAAGAAGTTGTATTCAATGAAGATCTGATTAATAAAGAGAATTTTTGGTAAAATCACTCGTTACTAGCATGATTTATGTTATTATGTTTTAATGCATTGATATTTATGAATTAATGATTTTCTTATAGATCAATTGTGTTATTTCTATTATTTGATGCACATTTGTCTAGGTTAATCTCATAACAATAGATCTATGTGTTTGCACAATAAATATATCAGGGATAAGGGTTCCTGTTAAGTTTATATCTGAATTGGGTTAAAAATAAATAGTGCGATGTAGTAGTAATTAGATCATATCAGCAAGGTTATATCCAAATCAAATCCCCCTCTGGGTGTGGAAACCTGGTTCCAACACCCCTCGATGATACTTCAGGTGAAACTTTGATCTGTGCAAGTGGATCACTACTGAAAGGGCCAGTAGTTGGAGGATTTTTTTGGTTGCGTAGTACACTTTGAACCTAGGGAGAGGACCCCTTGAGCCAACAAGGGGAGTCCTATTACTGTGTAGAGCTTGGTGATAATAAGAGATACCCTCTGAGAGGATTTGGATCAACTTCACTTGAGCTGGAGAATGGAAGCAACATTAATCTCAACAATATCTTATTTGTTTTAGGTCTGCACAAGAATTTACTTTCCATTTCATTTTTATAAGGCAAGGATGATAGAGTTACTTTCATTGATGGAAAGCTTAATTCCGTATGGGGTAAAAACTCAAGCATATTAGAATATGCAAGAATCATTGGGATCTATGAAGGAAGACTTTATAGGTTGTTAACTCCCCTCGCTCAAGATTTGGTTCACATTGAAGTTAGCCCATGTGAACTTTGGCATAGAAGATTTGGTCATCACCACTACAATATTTAACCAACCCTAAATTCAATAGTGAATGGCATCCTTGAACTAAAACAAGATCATCAAGGAGTATGCAAGGGATGTGCATTGCATAAGAACACCTAGAGACAATTTAGAAGCAATGCTTCAAGGTCAAAATAAATATTGGATCTTATTCATTCTGATGTGTGCAGTCCTTTGACTCCAAAGTAACTTGGAGGTCATTTATATTATGTCACATTCATAAATGACCATTCAAGAAAAACTTGGGATTACTTAATGAAATCCAAGGATGAGGTATTTATCAAATTTCAAGAATTCAAAAATGAAATAGAGAACCTTACAAAAAGGAGAATCAAGATATTAATGTCTGATAATGGAAGAGAATACACATCCAAAGAGATAATATCCTTCTATAAGGAGTATGGGATTAAGAGGGAGTTGATAGTCCCATATAATCTTGAGAAAAATGGAGTTGCGGAACAAAAGAATCGATCCATTCAAGAAAGTGTAAAAGCTATGCTACATGATCAAGATTTGCCGAAATTTTTGTGGGGTGAAGCAAAAAAGATATTTATATACATACAAAATCAAAGTCCCCACAGGTCATTGGATAACTTGACTCTTTAATAAGTATTCACTAGGAAGAAACCAAGCATGGATCATCTCCGAATTTTTTGTTGTCCTATCTATATTAATATTCTGAAGGGCAGAAAAAGAAATTGGATACATCAGGCATGAGAGGAAGATTTTTTGGCTACAATAATTATTCTAAGGCCTATAGGATCTAAATTAAAGAAGAACACTTAATAGAAGTCAGTTGAGATGTGATATTTGATGAAAGTATTGCATTCAAGAAATCGAAGGATCTCCCTATGGACTCCAATGATGAAGAATTTTCTGTATTTGAAGAGGAGGTTACTAGGGAGGAAGAAGATTCAAATCATGAATATGAGGGTCCTAGTGAATCTATAAAACCTATGGTAATCCTCGAGACTAGAAAGAGACCTAACTGGTTGAAATATACTCTATTAGATTCATAGGGACATGGAGAAACTAAAGGAACATTTAGGGAAAGTAAGAAGCCCAAAAGGTATTCTAGGTATGTAGCATAGATGAAAAAACTAATAGAAGCAGAGCCATCCACGTTTGAAGAAGTTGTCAATCATTAAGAATGGAAATATTCCATGAATGAATAATATCAATCAAAAATTAAGAATGGGGTATGGGAGATCATAACAAGGCTTGAAAACTAGTCTGTGGTAACTTCCAAGTGGATTTACAAGATTAAACATGAAGCAGATAGAAGTATTGACAAGTATAATGCAATATTTGTGGCCAGGGGCTTCTCTAAAAAAAATGCATTGATTATGAAGAGACATTTTCTCCAATAGAAAGGTATACAAATATATGATCATTGGTCTCTTTGGAATGTCAAGGCTACATTCCTGAATGGCACAATTCATGAGGAAGTCTATATAGAGAAACCATTGGGATTTGAAGTCAAATATAGAGAGGCATATGTTTGCAAGTTGAGAAAGGAATTATATGGCCTTAAGTAGAGACTAAGGGAATGGTATGCGATGATGGATGCATACCTACAAATATTGGGCTTTAAAAAGAGTTATGATGATTGGAATCTCTACATCAAGGTTGGGAAAGGTGAGTCAGTGATTATTCTTTTGTATGTGGATGATATTTTCTTGACAGGTGTAGAAGGTCGAATCCAAGAACGCAAGAAGCAACTAGCAACATACTTCTATATGAAGGATCTCGGCTTGATGCACTACTATTTGGGACTAGAAGTCTGGAAGGGACCTCATGAAATCTATCTAGGTCAAGGAAAGTATGTAATTGAGATGTTGAAGATGTTTGACATGATGGATTTCAAACCACTGATAACCTCGATGATCACTGACTTGAAAATATTAAGGAGTTTTGAATCTAGCCCAATGGATCCAACCAGGTATAGACAATTGATTAGCTCACTGATGTAATTAGTGAATAATCGACCAAACATATGTTTTTTAGTGAATATTCTCAGTCAGTTCCAAGTGGAGTTGAAGCATGACCGTTGGATAGCAACCAAACACATTATGAGATATCTACAAGGAAAAAACCACTACTGGCAGAAATATGATAGGAGGAATGATTTCCACATGATTGGATATATAAATTCTGACCAGGGAGGCATTGAGCATGATGGAAGGAGCAGTATAGGAGGATGTTTTAGTTTTGGATCCTACATGGTCTCATGGATGAGAAGAAAGAAAGAACTAGTTTCTTAGAGTAGTGTTGAGGTTGAATATATTACATCCTGTGAAGTGAGCAGAGAAGCTGTTTGGTTGAGGAAGTTGTTGTCCGACTTATTTGAAGGACCAATGGAACCTACAGTGATACATTCTGACAACACCAATTGTTAGATATCACTTTTGGGATTCAAGCCCCAGAAGTGATGATTAACGCTATGTGATTCATTTCACTAGTTTCAATCCCACTTCTTCACCCCTGTGAGCTTCACCCGATGCAATGATTGCTAAGTAGACTATTCAAAAATCATGAGAAATTAGTCAGTTATGACTACCTCTTATGGAAATGGTCATAGATGAATGACTAAATTAACACAGTTGAATCCCAAAAATGATATCTGATATAATGCATACGGAAACCCCTCATACTTAAAACACCAATTGTATAATATTTTCTGAATACCAAGTGTTTCATGGAAAGACAAAGCATATAAACAACAAGCATTTCTAATCACTTCGGAAAAATGTACGTTATCATAAGAATTGCCAAATTAACCCTCTAATCACTTATTAGATCGGTAGAGGATAAACAATAAGCTTAGCTCTAGCTATTGCGTATATTCAAACTATTAAGAAAATTAATTTTGTGCTAGTTCTTTCTTGAACATATTGAAGATGAACAATATGAATAAGATTAAAGGTGGCTTGTAACAAAATTAAAAAAGCACAATCACATTTAATAAATGTGGTTGATAAATGTCGATAGGCGTATATCAACCACATTAGTTAACCTGGTTGAAGAACGCCGATAGGCATACTTAATATTAATATTGATATTGTTAAATTCAATTTAAAAAATTACAATATTAATATTGATATTGTTAAATAAAAATAAAATTTACAATAATAAAACTTATTATATTTTAAAAAATAATATTAAAAAATGTAAAATAATTACAATAATTAAAAATAAAATAATGACAATAACTAATTAAAAATAATAAATAATTACAAAAATTAATTAATAACTAATTAAAATATATAATAAATCAATAAATAATTACAATAATTATTAATTAGAATTAATTACAAAATAAATAAATAAAATAATTTTTATAAAAAAAAAATTATTTTGATTAATATTTAAATTAAGAAAATATTATAAAAATAATATAATTTAAATAATTAAATAATATTACATTATTTAAAATTAATAAATTATTAAATGAATTAATTAATTAATTAATGAGAAAATATATATTAAAATATTTAAAATAAAAATAAAAATAAAAATAAATAAATTGTAATAAACAATTATAATGATTCATTAAATATATCATAAATTTAAATATTTCGTTGTGGTAATGCTACATTGATATGATATGAAAATATTATAAACCATCAAAATATTGTCAACAAACGGTACATGACCATAAAAATATCAATACATTCATACTATAAAAACCCCAAGGTAAATATTAAAAACATCTGGAACATAAATTTATATTTTAGATATATGATGGCTTTATTTACATCAACAAGTTCAGGGAAATTTTTCAACCTTAAATAGTGAAACAAAACACAGTTTTAAATGCTAGCCTCTTCCAAAACACACCCAGACCGATGACAGAAGGAACACCAATTCAAATCAACGAGATAATGGTCACGATGCTTCACGCTTTCCAACCAATCCCTTCATGTTTTCCTTCCATATTCTTGTTGATGCAAATGATACAAATATTCAACATCTGATTTCATTTGATTCAAGACACGAAAATGTTCATCAACAAAGGAAGGATGGAATCCATGTTTGATGTCTAGCCTGTTTCGGATATAAGCAACAAAAATCATTGCTCCTCTAATAGATTTCATCGCTTTCAGGTAATAGATGCCATCATTGTTCTCCAAATCTGCATTTCAATGACAGAAAAATACAATTAAATATACTCTCTCTCTCTCTCTATATATATATATATATATGAAACAAGTTTCTGAAAAAAAAATTAATTTTTCATAAATGTAATAGGATTGAAAAAAAGGGGCAAAAGAAAGCATAAATTTATAAACTTTAACCGATGAAATAAGAACAAAATGACAAAAAAATTATTCACACATGCAACTTCTTACAAATATTTAATTTACCGACTTTACCAATCAACAAATCTATTCAAATGATCAAGAAGCACAACAAACAAACTATCAATATGAAAAAAAAAAATTTCAAGCAACCACAAAGACATGCCAAAATAGTAAGCTATAATCAACATAAATACCTCTTAAACGATATCGACTTCAATTGTTCCTCCTCTTTCTTTCGAAGTTTAACATATTCACTATATTACATTTTTGCAAACTTTGAAAATAAAAAGGTGGTTAAATCAGCAAACGATCTATCAATTTCACTCTGGACATAACTACAAATGTCAACCCCTCTCTCTCTCTATCTCCAATATATATAGTGGCTCGGTGTAAAGTCATCCCCTGTGATTTGTGAATTGTCAATGCCCATGCCATTTTCAATGGAATTTTTTTAAGAATCCTCGTAACAACAGGTGTAATGGGCTCAACATTTGGACAATCCCTATCAAATGGAACACCACAATACTTTTCAAAAAGAACTGTAACAAATTGTGGAAGTTGTAGTGGCTTCGAACCAGGAACAAAGAAAATATCTTCAATATATCAACGTACACCATTAACCAACCCAACCTCAACCCATAAATTACACGTTAACATCACACGCTCTCCATGACATAGAAACACTTCATGCTCCAAGACATAATCATCGTTGTCACCTAGTTCTGTTCTTCTATTGCATTTAAAAACACATCTTGCAATAGGACAATTTAATGATTTTATCATTTTACGATTGTGTGAATTGACGAGATTATTTGTTGCAAAAAAGTGAATAGAAGAATCAAATCAAATTTTTTCCTTTTGATCCAAGAAACTATCGACACACATCATAAGAAGATCCCAATCAGCAAGAATGGGCTTTGCATTTCTAATATTCGTCAGAAGATTGCAAAAAGATGCTTGTCTCAGGGTGTCACCTTGTTTCCTATCAATTTTTTCTAAAGTAACAAAAATGTTGAATCTTTCCCACAAAAAATTCCGTATTTTTCTACCTGCATACAAAGGTTTATCCCTAACAGGGGCAGCTAGCCAAGGTCACCCACAAGAATGATGGACCTACCACCAAAAGGAGAATTTGTGTTTTCAGGAAAGGCTTCTCAAACACGAATATATTTGAATGAAAAGCCTTGGACCTATAAATATCATCTCATCAATCAATATATAATGAACATGCCTAATTTCTTCTTGAAACACTACAAGAGTCTAGCTAGACAATGTTTTCATATCTTTTATAGGAATTTTCAAAGCATAAAGTCTAGTTTTTCCACGTATGTTAAAGGAAATTATACCATTTGGTGCAAGTAGAAAAAATAGACTTTTAACATTTGTCATCGATTGAGATAGAGCACGAGAAATACAGTGAATGAGAGAAGACTTCCCAGTTCCAGTAGTTCCTTGAATATTCATTTTCAAATCACCAGCATTCCCACCATTAACAAAGTGTCGAAAAATAATTTTAAAAGTAGCTAGTTGGTTATATGATAGAGAGGAAGGCGACAAATATGTGTCCTCTACATATTTTCCATTGACAACACCCAAAGACTACGCATATCTTATGAAATGGATGCCATGTTCTAAAATATAATTTGATACCATAGTTTCCTATTAACTATTATGAATATAAAATCCCCTTCTACCAAGACTGTCAAGGTCAAAAATGTTTACATTTCCTAGAGAAACCAACTGTGAAAAAACCTCCCACTCCTAAAAATGTCAATCAACATTTTCTTCATGTACAAGGGGCTCAACATTATCATTTCCTTCATCTATCAAAGGGTATTGATCAACATGCCAAGCACAATATTTTAAATCCTTCCATTTTTCAATTATACTTCCAGTTTATAACCCGATATCTGAAGCAATGTCACGAAATGGTTTATATAAAAGCAACTCACTCCAACAAAAGGTCTCAAAATATTCTGACTCTTCATGAGGAACAACATAAAACTGTGGCGAAACACGAACAACAACATGGATATCTCAGGCCTTCCATGCTTCCTGCCTACGCCTTGCATAAAAACTCCAAGATATTTCTATTTCTATAAATCACAAATGCTCCAAAAAAATTGGTTGGATTTGATAAACCTCAATGAAAGTGTTTCCATACAAAACTTCATCAGAATGCAATGAAAGCCTTTGGTACATGTTTTTCCCAACTTTCAATGGGAAAAATTTGTGACTAGAAACAACAAGAGGGAACTTTAGCAACAAATGAAATGTTTCTTACACTCCAATGTCATGGTTAACAAGCCTTTCTACAAGGAACCTTCTATAAGATGAAACCACAAGAGCCTTTAATCAACTATCTGCAACAACTCTTTTTAACATATCATGATAGCTATCTGGTCTTATCTCTGCCTTCCAAGCATATTTCACAATATACTTAAGAAATGCATGTTGAGACACATCTAGCTGATGATCAAGATTAGTTTGCCACGTTGCTAAAAGATCCACATTGTGTACATTTAAACGATCATCATTTATATTCGGTTCAATTTTTTTTTCACTTTCTCATATATGTACAATGTTTAATTGGCACAAACTTCCCATGGAGCATCTTATCTACACAGAAGCACAAACCCTTTTTTGCATAAACAAGAATCAATAGTGCATTTTGTATGCCTCTACACATGATTAACCAAATATTCATAATCCTCTTCAGGATTGCATGAATTTAAAATACACATATCGTCGTTCAGACTTCAAGCAATCATCACATCTCGATAATGTATGTCACGTGGATTCCAAGTTGTGACATATTTGTCGAAGAAGAACTTTGTTGCGTCAACAACAATGATGTTAGACCAATCCAATGTTTCCATATATGATGCTCCAGGCAACGAAAAGAATCCATGCATGTGAGTCGAACCTCTATGTTGCTAGTCGTACCTGGGAAAATGTATAACATGAAATTAACATATATCAACCAATAATAAGAAAAAACCTTTTGCTTCAAATGTTTAAGAAAATAGTAGAGAAGGAACGACAACAAACCTATACCAAAAGTCTTTAGCACAAATATATCCATGCAATAGTATCTCATAGAAGATATTGAATCGTTGGTGCATGCACATAGCGACTAAATGCGGGTACTGAATTGCATTTTCATTTCTTTTCACATTCTCAGTTTTTGGATGAGAATGTGTATTTGAAGGAATTATAGCATGGAAGTCAGACCACTTCATGTCAGCTGCAGACAAAGTAAAAAAAAAAATAGAGCAACCCAATTGGGTGATCATGTCTATGAGTTTGGAAAGACACTTTGTCCAATATGCTTGTGTACCCCTGAGAGAAGATCCAAAATGCATTAACTTCTTTGCTAATTTATTGTTTGGAAGATCATAAATATGTTGACACAAATCTTGAACAGTTGCAGGCGCATTTTCATGGATATTATTCTTCAAAAAGAAAGACGTTGTGCCTTAAATATGATGGTGCACAATCATATTCAACAAGAAATATTGAATTTGAGGATGGATTCCAAATATTTGATCATAACATCTTAATAGATGTAAACCATATTCATGCATCTCCACATTGAAAATACGTGGATACAACCAATCAACATCACCTGTAGGGAATAAAGTGGGGAATGCCATGTCTAGCAATCCTTCTATGTTATATTCATTAATGGGAGAAGTTCTAATATCTAGCCAATCCATTGGTTCATCATATGTGCTTTCTGCATTCTCAATATATATTCTTATTCGATCGAATTCCCTGGATTCATTAGACAAGTGAGAGAGAAACGATGATGGGTGAAAATGAAAAGAATGAACCCTCTCTATTTCAATGTCCATATCAGCCCTATCTATTTCATAAAGATCACTATCAACATATTGTAACCTGCTAGAGACATCATTAGCTCTTTCATGAGAGAAACAACTGAATCCATGTAAATTTCAACATCCATGTAGTACCTGTGCATTTGGATTTTGTAAAGAAATACATCCATCACATACTTTAACTTCACATAGCATTCATAGTAACTGGATTGAACACCTTGTCTTCTAACAATAAAAAAATCTAGCTTCTCAACATGTCATGGAACCTTCTTCGCAATTGAAGATATATCCTGTGGAAAAATTATTGTGTGGCCACTATATTTATATTGACCACCACGAGAATGGGATACTTGCAATATTGGATTCACTCGTGCTATTATCATCTCTTCAACTTGTGTAATAACTCTTAGAACATCAAGTTTCTCACCTGGATCCATGTTGTTAAAGCGAGAAATGAGATGAGCACCTTTCTCTCTCCTACATCTCAGACAAATCAGCCCTTCATGCCATCTCACAACATGTATACATGGATAACATTCATTACATACTTGGAACATATACACAAAATATAAACTTTCTATTCTTTCTTGAAAGTCTTTATGCACGTCAACCATGTCTCTGCTAAAATTATTGCCAAGACTTTCATTTTATGTACCACAAACAAGTATACAATGGCAACAATGTGAAACAAATCGTCCCATTGGAGCATTGGTTGCATCATTCATTTCCATAAAATAATGGGAATCCAATCTTCTTCATTGGTAAGAGCTGTGAAAATTCTACTTCCAAATAAAAAATAACGTTTCTCAGAATGCACAACTAAGTTATGATAGGTTTTCCCACCGTGTAAAAACATATAATTATCCATTGAGTAAGTAAAATCCAAATTGACACTTGTTACATGCCAAGGAGGCCCTAAAATTAGAATTAATTTATTTTTAAAAAGTTTTACATGTTTATTTCTTAATCATTATTAACTTTCAGTTATTATTTATTAATTTGTAAAGTTATGATTATTTTAAACGATGAATAAAATTAATATTTAAATCTCATTGGGAAATTTTTTTTTTAAAATGATGAATAAATTTAATATTAAAATATCACTGCGAGCACATTTAGTAAATTTGTGAAAATATAAAGAAAATATAAATACAAAGTCCCATTTCCAAATTGCTGAACATCTAACATTTCCCAAAAAAATAATCACAAATGTACACATTCTCTTATTTTTCATGAACTTTTTTAAGGTAACATATAATTATCCATTGAGTAAGTAAAATCCCAAATGATACTTGTTACACGGAAAATTTGAAATTCCACACCTTATCAAACAACAAATTTAGGTAAAAGTTTGATATTCATATACAATATCCAACAATATATAATTATTTAGGATAAGTATCCAAATATTTACGATAATGAAAATGGTCACATCCATGAAAAGATTACACTTAACGTTTTTCGACTAACCAATGGAGAGATTGCACTAAAAAAATAACTTATTACGTAATAAAAGAACTGGAATCCTTAATTTTTTTCATTCAACTTTTTATTTGTGTGGTGAGAACGTGGGTTGAGGAATTTTTCCTTCTACTTTTTTTCTTATTTAAAACATGTGAATAAAGTAAGTTTACCATATTCATATTCATATTCTCTCCTTTTGAACAAGGAGAGAAATTGTTTAAAATAATTAACTTCCTTTATGTATCTAAATATCAAAATCATTTGACCAATTTATATATATTATCTATCATTGTTTCAAATTTCATTTCCGGACTTAATGAATTTTGAATGCCCCTTTTTTATTTGTCAATGATAACGGGTTTTTGTTAATTTTTAATGGTGAAAGGTGCACCCAATAAAATTGTTAGGGACCTATATTACTAGTGTAGTCCCTTATTGTGGTTAGTGTAGCCCCATTATTGTTATTGTTGTACCCCTGTAGTCCCCATATTTTTATTATTGTGCCCTTACATTATTATTGTTATGTCGGCTAGGATTATATTGTGACCCCATGGACTCCTATATATAGAAAGGAGGTTTTGTCATTTGGATCATCCAAGAATTGTTAATTTATGTAATGTAAAGGAGGTTTCCCCCTCGAAGTGTCTGATTTATAAGGCTTTGATCTCTCTTTTCTTCTATTTTGAGAGCTGGTTTCATAACATTTGATATCAGAGCTTTGGATTCTAGCATTTCGTTGCTTCAAACAGGTCATCATGGCATTTTTCGCTATAAATTTTTTTATACGAAGGTTCAGATGCTAAAAAAAAACACCCATTTGCGAAGACATCCGGAGGAACTTCGTGTAAAAATTGCAGATCTTGGTTCAAAATATGTACGAAGATATGATCTGTGGAATTTATGGTTTTTGCAGGCTCCCGAATTGCATCTCAAAGAGGTGACCTTAGGAAAATTGTCATAACTCTCTCTCTGAGCATCGAATTGGAATTCTATAAAAAGTGGCCGAAATAACACAGACTATAGGTTCCTATGTATCAATTGCAAATCTGAAGGAGGAAACAATGACACGTGGAACGCCATACAAGTTCACTCTACTGAACTAGTCCATAATTAGGTCATTGTGGGAGAATGGGCATAACTTTGACTTGAAGAATCCAAATCAGGTCAAACCTATGGAATTGGAAAGAGGACTCAAAGGGCTAATACATGAGGTAAATTCAGATCTTGAAGATCCGAAATAACATATATAAATCAGGTTCAATATATACCTCCTAAAAACAAGAAAAAGGTGTGTACTGTTTAAACAATTTTGCATAAATTTTGTTTGAAAAATCAGTTTGAAGTGATTCCAAGGGAATATTGAAGCATAGATATCTGTATTGAGTTACATGATGCCTCCCAAAAATACTTCCACACCCATTAATCCCTCATAAAGCTCTACTATGACGCATGAAGAAGAATAATTGTAGTATGATATATCAAAATTACGGTACCAAGTGCAACAAATTTTGATCTCACAAAGAGAAAAAAAGATGACAAAGATGGTTTAAAAGCAGACATGGATTCTAATTTGGATTGTTTGAAGGATCAAATGAAATATAATATTGACGATAAAGCAGTGGAAGATCACATCGAGCACCAACAACAAGTTTTCCCACTCTTAAAGGATAACCTAAATTTGGTGCATGATCGAATGAAACAACAACAAGATCAACATCACATCGAAATAAGTTCCGAAGCAGTCACAGAAACAAGAACTCGACAACTACGGTATCGATCAATTTTAGATTATCTCAACGAGTGGAAGAAATTACCCGCTGAAGATTCCACATGGGAGGATGAGAATTTTATACAGAAGCATCCATAAATAATCAAGCATTGAGGACAACACTTGTTTGAAGGAGAGGGGCATGTTAGGGCCCTATATTACTAGTGTAGTCCCTTATTGTGGTTAGTGTAGCCCCCTTATTATTATTTTTGTGCCCTTGTACTTGCTATATTTTTATTATTGTGCCCTTACATTATTATTGTTTGGTCGACTAGGATTATATTGTGACCCCATGGACTCCTATATATAGAAAGGAGGTTTAGTCATTTGGGTCATCCAAGAATTGTTCATTTATGTAATGTAAAGGAGGCTACCCCCTCGAAGTGGCTAATTTCTAAGGCGTAGGTCTCTCTTTTCTTCTATTTTGGGAGATAGATTCATAAAAAAAAATTGCACGACCTTAGTTTTCCTTGAATTCAAACTCCAATGCAATAAATTACCCATATTTCATTTCATTGTTGAACTGAAACTTCTTTCTCAAATGACAATTTTTACTAAATAAATTATTCGGTAAGGCACCTACCGAATTGGATAGATTATATAAGAGACTTAGTTATATAAATAATGAAACATAAAGTGATACAGAGAATTAGATATAACATTATAATAAAAATTTAAATTTAACCCAATATTAAATTAGGACAACCATTGCAAAATCCAGTTTCAACAAAGTATCGGAAAAATCTAGTTTTAATACACTTACAAAAGCTTTATAATAAAAATTTAAATACAAACAAATATTAAATTACATATAATTAAAGGATTTTAAACAACATCTAGTTATTATTTATTTCTCCCCTAGCATAAAATAAAACCTCACAACTTTATCATAACCTCTTACTTGTTCATACAAAAATGATTTTTGGCGAATTAGATACAACATTATTGTTGATATAATAATTAAACATTTATATTCAGCTTTACTTTTAATTTAAAGTACTACCAAAATCACTTCCTATTCTTGAATCTACATGTGTTAGTTGAATTACAAAAATAACTTCCTATTATAGAATCTACATGTGCTAGTTGAATTGGATTTGAGAAGGACCATACCCACTTTCGAATATTGATATACTCCAATGAATATGAATGCAAAACAAAAATATTCATGATCCTTGTGAACTCCTAAATCTCCTATAGACAACAGTTTATACACACAGTCAAAATGAATAGTCATAATTAAACACATAGTTAAAATAAACAATAATAATTTAACACAGCTAATATATTAGACTCCATTGGAAATTTAAGCACAACCCAAAAGAATAATAATAATTTAACATTTGAAAATGATTCAAGTCTCTCAAAATGTTGAGGAAAACTTGAGATTAAAAACTACCACTCAATTCCAATTATTGCAACGTTGTCAATCTACCTATCCATAACACTAAGCGTGGCACTACACCTCTTAAAACGGTTTAGCAGTAAACACTAGAGACTCGATCTCTAGATTTGGCAGATTTTTCATGAAGGAAGAACTTTCTCAAATTTGTAGTCATGTAAAATGATTTATATTGTCTGCAAACATTGTTATTAATATAATTGGAGCGGACATTTTCCACTTTGACACAAATAATGGTTTTTTTATAAAAATATTGATATGCAAAGTTATCAATATGTGTATCATCACTGTAAGTTAGTAATATAATTTCCAAATTTTTTTAATACTTGGATGTACACACAATTTTAAAATCCTACTCGGTCTATGAACCTTCTTGATGAGTCTCAATGGAACCACACCTGGAACATGCTTCCATTGTTGATTTCCTAGGGTTCCATCGAACAACATAGATGACTTTGCACAAATTTAGGGTTACAAATTGATTTTCTCACCCAACTTGTCGTACATTTTCATGTTGCAGTCTAGCAGCGAAGCACAAAAGTAATCCTCGCCATGGGCTCTCCCCAACTAGGTAATTTCTCATTTTCATGAACAAGTTTCAGTCGTTGACTCTCCACAACGAGTTAATTTCTCATTTTCTTGAACCAGGTTCGGTTTTCGGCTCTCTGCAACCAGGTAGTTTCTCATTTTCTTGAAAAAAATTCGGATGTGCCTTGTTTCAGAAGTGATCTAAATTTTTATTTACTGCAAGATTCCTCAGAAGGTTTCACTGATTATCTTTCCCTAATGCACAGGTACTGAAGGAGCTTACATAGGTTCTCTAGATTTCCAGGGTTTTCTAGGTAGCCATGCCCAGGGTCTTTCCAGGGTTTTCTTTACATTTTCTTTACATGGGTTCTTTGTCTTTCGTACCCTATGAAAGGATACTGAGTCTTGGAACATGCTTCCACCATTGATTTCCCTAGGGTTTGATGGAGCGACATAGATGTGTTACCACATAGTCAGGGTTATGAGTTGATTTTCTAACCCAAAGTGCTGGACAGTTTCATGCTGTGGTCTAGTCACGACGCATAGCACTAATCCTCACCATGGGTTCTCTGCATCCAATTAATTTCTTATTTGATTCAACAACATTCGGATGTGGCTTGTTTCAAAAGTGCTCTATATTTCTCTTTACTGTAGGATTCCTCAACAAGATTCACTAATTATCTTTCCCCATTGTGTAGGTACTCAAGGAGATTATCTCTTATGAATGTGCTGATTGTAACTTACATGGGTTCTCTGTATTTCCAGGGTTTTCTAGGCAACCATGGAAAATTGTGTTTATTTTGATGCAAGTTCAACAAAATTGGGAGGAAGAAACACATTCATCCCTATTTATTTGGATTTGGCCTCCTAATGTACGAAAGGATACTAATTATTTTAATTATGTGTTCAAAACCCAAAACAAAGTTTCTTTCCTGGGTCTTTCCTAACCCCCTTTCTCGGTTCTTCCACTACGGGGTAATTTTGGCTAGTGCTGATTTCCCAAGGTGAACTTCGATACTTCTATTAGAATTTTCTACATTTATGTTTAGAAATTTGGGATTCCTCAAGCAAAATTCACTAATTATTATTCCCGGCGTGAAGGTACTCAAGCACGCTAACTGCTTCCTTTCCTATGATTTTGATGGATAGAACTTACATGGGTTTTGTCTTTCCAGGTTTTTTTGGGCAACCCTCCTTAAGGGATTCCTGTCTATAAGCCTTCTAAGGTGATGACTATGCAACAATATAGGTTTTATTTATCGCTAGGTTTTAATTATTTTCTTCATCGATTAAGGTTATTTGAGGAAAGGGTTTACTATAGACAAAGATGGCCAAGGACAAATTTTTAATGAACATAAATTTAATTATGGTTTAGCTTGCGATTTTAGTCCTTACACGCAATTGATTATAACAAGTATGCTTGGATTTGTAATTGTTAGTCTTCAAAAACATTTCATATGACTGTATTTTATTTTTACAAATGTTAATGCTTTGTTTTTATTTGGATCTCTCATCCGTGTTCTTCAAAAATGTTTAGTACTGATTATATATTAATTTTGTTGATAGAGAGATGGTCCATCTATATAGCTATCTGGTGGCATCTGTGTTGTTCGAATTAAATGATGCTAGGTTTACCTTTAGGAAGTATTCAAGTTGAGCCAAGACTCTTCCCAGGCTGCTAGTTAGTTGGCTTGGCTAGGGTGCTAACATCATCTCAATAACTGAGTTCTTCATCTGGATCCTATAAAACCTCAATTATAACCCTGAGCCTAAATTACTGATTATATATTATTCACAATATTGTTGCATTATCATGCATAATTTCTTTCCAAGGTCATTCCCAACCCCCTCTCTTGGTTCTTTCGTTATAAGGTGGTTTTGGCTAATGCTGATTTCCCAAGGTGAAGTTTACTATAGACACATATGACCAAGGCCATATTCATAATGAAAATAAATTTAAATGTAGTTTATCTTGTGATTTTAGTCCTTTCACGCAAATGACTATAACAATTCCGTTGGGATTTTTGATTGTTGGTCTGCAAAAACATTTCATCTGATTGTATTTTATTTTTGCAAATTTTAATGCTCTGTTTTGCTTTGGATATCTCATCTATACTCTTCAATTTTTTTTTGTATTGATTATATATTAATGTTCTTGATAGAGATATGGTCCATCTATATGTTATCTCGTCGGATGTGTTTTGTTGGAATTAAATAATGCTACGTTTACCTATACGAAGTAGTCAAGACTGCGCCCATGCTACCAGTTAGCTGGCTTGGATAGGGTGCTAACCTGGGCTTAACGACTGAGTTCTTCCTTTGCCTCCTGAATATTTGGGTTTATTACTCGTTACTACTTGTTTGTTCCAAATATTTCAATTCCTAATTCTTCGTTTATAGCTGTATTTTAAATACTTTCTTCCAATTTTTTTATTATCTGTTACTAATTCCATATTTCATAAGTGCGCAAAGAAAGAGTTGTAATTGTAAGCTAACCTTGGAAAAAGTTACTAATAAAGTATAATGACAATTGTAATAACATTATCTAACCTTTTCTGCAACACAACAAAAATTGTAGCTGGATAAATAAATTATTCGAAACTCCGCTACACCGATGGAATCAAAAGCACGCACAATCAAATCCACTGTACTACAGTTATTGAGACAAACTATGAAATCATAACATAGAAAGAGCTAGGAATATGCTACAATGTATCCACATGAGACCTTTATTCACCTTCTCGCCAGACCGCTACTTCTCATTTCACCTTCCCCATCTTTGAAACACACGGTCAGGCAGGGACAAGTGGGGGACGAGAAGAAACAACTGGACCCCAACACTTTCTTGCAATGATTTTCGCACAAACATCAATGATTGTGTAAATGCTTTGATAAAATTAAATTGTTTTTAATGCTTATATTATAAAGTTTCCAAAATTTACATTAATTTTTTATCTTTATTACATTCATGTTTTTTGTTTTTTGTTAATGTTCTATGCGTAATGTTAATATTTTTTGCTTTGTTTTAAATTCATGTTTTATTTTTTTATCTTTTCTATTAATATTTAAAAAATTAAGTCATAATAATGTTTAAAACATTTACATGAACATTAACATTAAAAAATAAATGTTAACATTAATGTTAACACTAATGTTGACTATTTATGCAAGTATATAGTCAACATAAATGTCACACCTATATAATTTACATTAACATTAAATGTTTACTGTTTATGCAACGCGTATATGTTATTCCTTTATTTCTATGATATATTATTGCGTTGTATATTACAAAGAGCCATTGCTTGGCAGTCATCTTTTCAAAATGAATCAAAAATTAATTCCAACAGAGTGGACATGTGGCAGTTGGCTTCTGAAATTTAATTTTATTCTAACGTTTCTATTTTCTTTCCAACCTTTCGCACTCTTTTTGACAACATTTAGCACTCCTTTTCATCACAACCGCTAATCCAGCTATAAGACGAAGCATATTCTTATCATATTCCGAGGACATTCAATCACATCCGTTGTTTTAAATAAAAAATAAAAATCCTCACATGTACATGCACCTGAACTTCAAATATAGATGCCTATCGACGAACTAGCACAACGATATTTAATAAATGTGTTTGATAAACATCGATAGGCGTATATCAGTCACATTAGTTAAAGTGGTTGAAGAACACCGATATACATACTTAATATTAATATTGACATTGTTAAATACAAAATAAAAAATTACAATATTAATATTGATATTGTTAAATACAAAATAAAAAATTACAAGAATATAATTTATTATATATTAAAAACTAATATTAAAAAAATAAAATAATTACAATAATTAATAATTAAAAATAAAATAATGACAATTATTAATTAAAAATAATAAATAATTACAAATATATATTAAATAAAATTAACTAATTAATAAATAATTAAAATATATAATAAATTAATAAATAATTACAATAATTATTTAATTAAAACTAATTACAAAATAAATACAAAAATGAATTTAAAAAAAAAATTAATTTATTTTGATTAATATATAAATTAAGAAAATATTATAAAAATAATATAATTTTAATAAATAATTTCAATAATTAAATAATATTTCATTATTTAAAAATAATAAAAAATAAAATAAAATAATTAGTTAATTAACGAGAAAATATATATTAAACTATTTAAAATAAAAAAAATAATAAATAAATTATAATAAAAAATTACAACAATTCATTAAATATATCAACCACATTAAATATTTCATTGTGGTAGTGCTACATTGATATGATATAAAAACATTATAAATCATCAAAACATTGTCAACAATCGGTACAAGAACATAAAGATACCAATATATTCATACTATAAAAGCCTCAAGATCAATATTAGAAACATCTAGAACAAAAAATTATATTTCAGATATATGATGGTTCTATTTTAATCAACGAGTTCACGGAAAATTTTCAACCTTAAATAGTGCAACAAAACACATTTTTTAAATGCTACCATCTTCCAAAACACACACAGACCGACGACAGAAGGAACACCATTTCAAGTCAACTTGATAATGGTCACAATACTTCACACTTTCCAACCAATCCCTTCATGTTTTCCTTCAAGATTCTCGTTGGTGAAAATGATACAAATGTTCAACATCTCATTTCATTTGATTCAAGACACGAAAATTTTCATCAACAAAAGAAGGATGGAATCCATTTTTTTGTCTAGCCTATTTCAGATATAGGCAAAAAACTTATTGCTCCTCTAATAGATTTTATCACTTTCAGGTAATAGATGCCATCATTGTTCTCCATATCTGCATTTCAATGACAAAAATACAATTAAATATAGTACATAGATATACATATGAAACAATTTTCTGAAAAAAAAAAGAAAAAAAAAAGGTTTGCATAAATTTAATAGGATTGAAAAAAAGGGGAAAAAAAGCACAAATAGCTAAAATTTAACTCATGAAATAAGAATGGAACGAAAAAAAAATTATTCACACATGAAAATTATTCCAAATATTAAATTTACTGACTTTACCAATCAAAAAATCTATTCAAATGATCAAGAAGCACAACAAAAAACCCATCAATGTGCAAACAGATAATTGGAAGCAACAACAAAGACCTGCCAAAATAGTAAATTATAATCAACATAAGTACCTCTTAAATGATATCGGCTTCAATCGTTCCTTCTCTTTCTTTCGAAGTGTAACATATGCATTATCTTTCATTTTTGCAGAACGTTGAAAATAAAAAAGTGGTGAAATCTACAAACCATCTATCGATTTCACTCTGGACATAGATGTAAATTTCAAGCCCTACCTCTCTCTATCTCCAATATCTACAGTGGCTCGTTGTAAAGGCATCCACTGTGATTTGTGAATTGTCAACGCCCATGCCATTTTTAATTGAATATGGTTATGATTCCCAATAACAACATGCATAATGGGCACAACATTTGGACAATTGCTATCAAATGGAACACCACGATACTTTTCAAAAATAACTATAACAAATTGATTAATTTGTGGCGGCTTCGAACCAGGCGTAAATAAAATATCTTCAATAGATCCATGTGCACCATTAACCAACCCAACCTCAACCCACAAATTACATGTTAACATCACGCTCTCACGACATAGAAACACTTCATGTTTTAAGACATCATCATCACTTTCACCTAGTTATGTTCCTCTATTGCATTCAACAACACATCTTGCAATAGGAAAATTTAATGATTTTATCATTTTATGATTGTGAAAATTGACGAGATTATTTTTTGCAAACAAGTGAATTTAAGAATAAAACAAACTATTTTCCTTTTGATCCAAGCAACTATTGACACACGTCATAAGAATATCCCAATCAACAAGAACGAGCTCTTCATTTCTAATATTCTTCAGAAGATTGTGAAAAGACACTTGTCTCGGATCGTCACCTTTTTGACTATAATTTTTCTCCAAAGTAACAATAATGTTGAATATTTCCTACAAAAATTTCCCTATTGTTCTATCTGCATAAAAAGATTTATCCCTAATAGGGGGTAGCTGGCCAAGGTCACCCACAAGAATGATGGACCTACAACCAAAAGGGGAATCCTTTTTCTTAGGAAAGGAATCTCACAAACGTGAATCTATCTGAATGAAAAGCCTTTGACCTATAAATATCATATCTTCAATCAATATATAGCGAACATGCCTCATTTCTTCTTGAAACATTGCGAGAGCCTGGCGAGATAGTGGTTTCATATATTTTATAGGAATTTTCAAAGCATAATGTATAATTTTTCCACATATGTTAAAAGAAACTATACCAGTTGGTGTAAGTAGCAACAAAGGAATTTTAGCATTTGTCATTGATATAAAGCATGAGAAATACATTGAATGAGAGAATACTTCTTGGTTCCAGCAGTTCCTTGAATAATCATTTTCAAATCACCATCATTCCCACCATTAACAAAGTGTCTTATTTTTTTTCAAAAGAAGCTAGTTAGTTATCTAATAGGGAGGAAGGCGACAAATATGTGTCACCTACATAGTTTCCATTGACAACACTCGCAGACTGCACATATTTCATGAATTTGATGCCTTGTTCTAAAAAATAATTTGATACAATCGTTTCCTCCAAATTATAATGAATATGAAAGTCCCTTCTACGAATATTGTCAATGTCAGAAATGTCTACATTGCCTGGAGGAACCAACTACAAAAAGACTCGCACTCCTAAAAATATCAATCATCATTTCCTTCATCTACCAAAGGGTCTTGATCAACATGTCAAGCATGATATATGAAATTCCTCCAATTTTCAATGATACTTCTAGTTGATAACCCGATATATGAAGCAATGTCATGAAATGGCTTGTATAAAATAAACTCACTCCATCAAAAGGTCTCAAAATATTCTGACTCTTCGTCATGAACAACATAAAATCATGGCCAAAAACGAACAATATCATGGATATATTGGGCCTTCCATGCCTCTTGCCTATGCCTCACATCAAAAATCCAAGATCTTGTTATTTCTATGAAGCAAAAATGCTCCAAAAAAACTGTTTGGCTTTGATAAACCTCGATGAAATTGTTTCCACCCAAAAATTCATCGGAATGCAACGAAAGCCTTTGGTATACGTTTTTCCCAACATTCAACGAAAAAAATTTGTGACTAGAAAGAAAAAGAGGTCGCTTTAGCAACAAATGACAGGTTTCTTACGCTCCAATGTCATGGTCAAAAAACATTTATGCAAGGAACCTTCTATAGGAGGAAACCGCAGGAGCCTCTGACCCACTACCTGCAGAAACTCTTGTCAACATATCGTGATAGCTCTGTGATATTTTCCCTACCTTTGAAGCACATTTCACAATATACTTAAGAACTGCATGTCAAGACACAATTGGCTGGCAATTAACATTAGCTCACCACATTGTTAAAATATCCACATTGTGTACGTTTAAACGATCATAATTTTGATTTGATTCATATTTTTTTTCTGCTTTTTCATCTTTGTTCATTGTCAAATTGGCACGAACCTCCCATGGAGCATCATATCTACACATATGCACAAACCATTTTTTGCATAATCATTAATCAACACTGCATTTCATATGGACCTGCACACAATTCACCAAATGTTCATAATCCTCTTCAAGATTGGATTAAAAACTTGTTGGGTATTCCAAATATATGGATCTTTGTTCGGACTTTGAGCGATCATCACATTTCGACGATGTATGTCACTTGGATTCCAAGTTGTGACATATTTGTCGAAGAAGCACTTTGTTGTGTTGGAAACAACGACAATGGACCAATCCAATTTTTCCATATCCGATGCTCTAGCCAACCACAAGAATCCATGGATGTGAGCTAAACCTCTATGTTTCCACTCGTACCTCGGAAATTTTATAACATGTAGTTAACATATATCAACCAATGATAAGTAAAAACCTTTTTCTTCAATTTTTTAAGAAAATAGTCGAGAAGGAATGATAAAAAACCTATACCAAAAGTCTTTAATGAAAATATATCCCTACAATACTATCTCACAAAATATATTTAATCTTTTGTGCATGTACATAGCGACTAAATGCATATATTGAATTAAATTTTCATTTCTTTTCGCATTCTCATTTTGCGGATGAGAATGTCTGTTTGAAGGCATTATAGCATGCAAGTCAGGGCAGTTCGTGTCAACTGCAAAAAATGTAAAAAATAAAGTAGGGAAACCCAACTAGGTGATCATGTTTGTGAGTTCAGAACGACACTTTGTCCAAGGTTCCCTTGTACCCCTGAGAGAAGATACAAAATGAATTAAATTAATTGCAAATTTAATGTTTGGAAGATCACAAAGTTGTTGACGCAACTCTTGAACAATTGCAGGTGCATTTTCATGGATATTATTCTTCAAAAAGAAAGAATTTGTACCTTGACTATGATGGCGCATAATCATATTCAACAAGAAATATCGAAACCGGGGATGTCTTCCAAATCTTTGATCATAATATCTCAACAGATGCAAACCATATTCATGCATCTCCACATTGCAAATACGTGTATTAAACCAATCAACATCACCTTTAGGGAATAAAGTGGTGAATTCCATGTCTAACAATCCTTTTGTGTTATATTCATTAATGGGAGAAGTGCTAATATCTGACCAATCCATTGGTTCACCATATGTGATTTCTGCATTCTCAATATATCTTCTTATTCAATCAACTTCCATGGATTCATCATGAAAGTGAGGGAGAAACGATGACGGGTGACAATGGAAAGAATGAACCCCCTCTATTTCAATGTCCACATCGCCCCTATCTATTTCATGGAGATCATTATCAACATATTGTAACCTGCTAGAGACATTAGTGGCTCTTTCTGGGAGAGAAACAACTGAATCCATGTCAATTTCAACATCCTTGTAGTACCTATCCATTTGGATTTTGTAAATAAATGCATCCATTACACACTTTATCTTCACATAACATTCATAGTATCTGGATTGGACACCTTGTCTTCTAACAATAAAAAATCTAGTTTCTCAACATGTCGTGGAAGCTTCTTCGCAATTGAAGATATATCCTATGGAAAAATTATTGCATGGAAACTATATTTATATTGGCCACCATGTGCATGAGTGACTTGCAATATTGGATTCACTCGTGTTATTAGCATCTCTTCAACTTGTGTAAGAACTCTTATATCATCAGGTTTCTCACCTGGATCCATGTTGTTAAAGAGGGAAAAGCGATGGGCACCTTTCTCTCTCATACATCTCATACAAATCGACCCTTCATGCCATCTCGCAACATGTATACCAGGATAATATTCATTACAGACTTGGCACATATGCACATAAGACAAACTATCAATTCTCGCTTGAATTGTTTTATGCACATCAACCATGTCTCTGCTAAAATGATTGCCAAGACTTTCATTTTATCTACCATAAACAAGTCTACGTTGGCAATGATGTGAAACAACTCGTCCAATTGGTTCATTGGTTGCATCATTAATTTCTATAAAATAATGGGAATCCAATCTTCTACATTGGTTAGAACTGAGCAAATTTTTCTTCCAAATAAAAAATAATGTTTCTCAGAGAGTAAAACCGACAAAACAAGTCAATTTCTTTGATTGAAAAAAAAAAAACAAACTATGTACATTTTCTTTATTGTTGCATAATCCATGTGCAACTCGAGGAACTGATATTGGTTTTGTTCCTTTCGATCCTGTATCCTCACCACTATTTACCTGATTAGTATTTTGGCAAAAAGCATAAACAAAATATGTGTAAAACAATTTAAATGTAACATTTAGAAGTGAAAAAATTTCTAGATAAATTTACATAAATGACATGTGTTGCGCCTGCAGGAATGTTCCCCTCACATTATATGGAAAAAACAACATTATCTTCATAGTTATGTTGGAAAATCATGGGCCCAACATTTCCAAAACCATGGCCGATATTATCAACCATCCTAGCAATCACAATACTCTCAAGAAAGAAATCAAATGTAACAATTTGTTCAATCGAATGAAATTTTCGGTCTTCCATCATAGCATGGCTTTCACCATTTCCACGACATTGACGGTTGAAAGTTCTATCAAACATCCCTATGTGAAGACATTGTTCCAAAAAATACAAAATATAAGAAAATGAATTAAAGAACTTTGAAATTTAGAGACAAGCTACAATAAAAAAAAGAAACATTCCAACAAAATGTTTTTCCATTAAAACATAGACATGTCCATACTTACGATTAGCCAAGGCATTAGTTTCATCGTTTCACATATTTCAGACATTCGATTCTCGCTCCTGGCATTGTGGAAGGACTAAAGATTTCACTAGTATTGAATCTATTTTCCAGATAGTAATCATTTCATATTTGTTATGGGATAAAATAGGAAAAAAAAACAAAACGTTGTAAACTTCATATTAGCTCGTGAAAAAAATAATGGAAAAGATAACAACTTGAAGTGCTGACATTGTTGGAATGAGACATTACACATATATTCTACAGGCCCAACTATATTGACTATGTAATTTCCACAAGGAAACCCGCAACCGCCCTTAGCAACAAAATTCCCCTCATTTTCACATGAGAAAAAAAAGTAGATGTCAAAAAAATTTCGTTTCCATTGTTCTGACCATGTCCAAAGATTTCATTTCCTTCATTGTTTTTAGACATAAGGTGATCGACATTTGTATGAAAACTCTCATGCCCTACATGATGTTTCCAAAGTGGAACAACGTTACAAAACCTTGCAAGTAACAAAATTTATTTAACATCACACATATGGAGGAAAACGATCATGGAAACAAAATCTTCCCCGCATCAAAGAATTCCTATTTTCATACATATGATGTACATCTCCTCCTTATTCTTCATTTGTTGAACTTATTTTTTTTCCTTTGGTACACAACTCTTCTCCGCGATTTAATGACATTCTTATTTTGTTGATACCATTACAGTTTGTAATCATTTGTTTGTTGATGCGTACCAGGAGATGACGTATTTTCACACCACTACTTTTTTTTCGTTCGCCCATCATTTCCACGAGAAATTTAGAGTCATTTCAAATGTCATTTTTGAATTCCCTATGATCGTAATACCCACTCTTCCATCTTCATAAAACTTAAACTCCTAACTCTTGAAAACTATAAACATGAAGTAAACTTCAACAACAAATAAATTTAAATACCAACATAAAGGCGTTCAAATTGCAACAATGAACATAGAACCAGCATTTCCAAAATTATGTTCCAAAAAAAACATTAACAACATTTTTTCATTCACGATATATATGGATATTGGAACGAGGACAATTTTTTTAACAATAATTTTCACATGCTCAACTTTGTCAACACAAAATTCTAACACTTGCAACAATGAACACCTAAACAGAAATGAAGAACACAAACAAACAAATCATATATGAGGATATGAAAAAATAATAGTACTTCGAAGCCTTATAGCACAAACGATAAGAAGCTCTGCCAATTATGCATTGCAAGCAAGAAAGCCTTCCTTATGAATATGCAGGAAAACCTTTATATTTACACATATCGCGAAAGAGAAAGAAATAAGAGTACCATTTCCAATTTCCAAAAATATTATAAAAAAAATGTCCAACAAACATATCGAAATTTAACATATCTTTGTCCCCAGCATAACTTCAAAATTTGGATTACAAAGTTTTGGAGGAAATGTTTTAATAAATCAAACATTTAAAAAAAAAACATGTTCAACTCTAAATTACTAATTCAATATATCCACATGCACTGCAGGTATGTCACCAATAGAATTCTAAATAAGTGAAAAAAAAATCCATTTTCAATCAAGTCATTGAAATCTTCAACCATTTCCAGATTGAACCCCGATGCTTCGAGCAAGGACACTCCATAAACAATTGCTATTTTGCATGATCCAGTACCCAAATCATATAACTTTAACACCACTTCTAGAAACCCAAAAAAATGACCTTTTATTCAGCCATGCACAAAGGGAGGTAACCTGGACATTTACTATTTATATCCATGGAGATAGATTTGAGCAGCGACCATGTGTACCCCCAATTATCTTCAAAGTATTCAAAACTTTTCTCTTTGATGAATTGACCAAATTCAAAGTTCTCTATCCCTTCAAGGGACCAAATAGAGGTCAAGCCATTATTAACAAGACAAAGAAGTTCATTATGGTGAAACCCCAATGACATACATTGTATGTCAATAATAGGAACAAATGAATATCACAAATTGTTTCTTTTCAAATCCAACCAATAGATAGCGTACCCATATGTAGGGTAATATTCATAATCTTTGTCTAGATAAAGCTAGAAAAAATTCCCTTTGAAGAAGATAGCCTCCTTTGGCGGTGTAACACCCCCATTTGCAAGATCCGTCCTCCTCCAAACTATGTCAACATTGTTGTAAATGAGAAAACGTGAATCCATGTTTTAGAAACATGTTTCAACAACGCCCATTCATATTTTCGTGGATTGCATGTTTCTAAGAAAGGAACCCCCCCTTCCCCGAGAGTAAGAATGCCAACATTTCTAAACTTCCTTGTAAAAGGGTTGAAAATGAAATATTCTTTTTAATGCAATAAACCTCCAGGCGCACTGAACAAAATCATAGATCCCACTGTACATTGAATTCTTTATCGACAATGAAGAAAAGGAAAAACCATTCTATTAAAATGACCTTGTTCATTTAGGTAGGATACGATGAAACATGGATGTGCAAAAGGAACGTGGAAAGAAATAAATCTCAACTCTTTGTCACGACATCGAGTGCAAGTGGTGAGGAAAAGTGGGTTTTCCAAAATATTATGCCATTCTTTACAAACCAACTTAAATTTCATCAATACTTATAAAGGAATCCAATGAAACACAATCTCAATAATCTCAAATGGGAGAAATTTTAAAATAGCCAAAGCCATACTAAAAGCAACAACTTTCCCTAGGAGCAAAGCTAAATATTCCTTCTCAACTACAAACAAAAACAAACAGCATATGAATCACAAAGGCTAAAATATTTCATTGCATCTATCAACAAAGAATTCCAAATTTGTTCCCTAAAGTGTGTGTAGAGGAGCTTCTATTTCTTTTATTGATTGAAAAATAGAGAGAAGACAAAATTAGACAATGAGACACATTGAGACAATCTTTGTCAGAATGTGATGTAGGAGCATGGCAGACCATGATTGATTTTATAAAATATCGTTGGCGATGGTTGACCACGATTCAATTTATAAAACATGGTTGACCATGATCAATATTATAAACCCAAATGAATAATAAACCTTAGGGATTGATATTATAAACCCAAGGTAAAATAAACCCTAGGAAATAATACTAATATTATAAACCAAAGGTATACAACTCTAAGATAAATATTATAACAACTAAAACAAACATGGTTGGCCATGGTTGATTTTCATATAGGGACAATCTTTGTCACAATGTGATGTTGGACCATGGTTTATTTACATATTGAGACAATCTTTATCACAATGTGACGTTGGACCATGGTTGACCATGATTCATTTTGAAATCGAGAGAATCTACATTAATAATATTGATAACTTCATTAATATTTTAAAAAATATCCATGAGAATGGAGATTTTATCAATAACAATCAATATATATATATTATTGACTTTATGAAAAATTAATTAAAATTAATAATAATAATAATAATTTATTTTAAAAAAGTACTACATGTTTTTGACTTTATGAAAATTTAATTAAAATTAAAATAATTATTATTAATTTATTTTTAAAAAGTACTACATCTTTTTTTCTTAATGATCATTGCGAGGTCATTTAGTAAAGTTGTGAAAATATAAAGAAAATATAAATACAAAGTCCCATGTTCAAATTGGTGAAAATCTAACATTTTCCCAAAGAATTAATGACAAATGTACATATTGTCTTATTTTTCATGAAATTGTTCAAGGTAACATATAATTATCCATTGAGTAAGTAAAATCCCAATTAACACTTGTTACACGCCAAGGCTCCTAAAATTAGATTTTTTTTTTTTTTTTTTTTTTTAAGTATTACATGTTTATTTCTTGATCATAATAAACTTTGAGTTATTATTCATTAATTTATAAAGTTATGATTATTTTAAACGATGAATAAAATTAGTATTTTTATTTTATTGGGGAAGCTTTTTTTAAATGATGAATAAATTTAATATTAAAATATCATTGCAAGGAAATTTAGTAAATTTGTAAAAATATAAATAAAATATAAATACAAAGTCTCATATTCAAATGGTTGAACATCTAACATTTCCTAAAAAAATAATCACAAATATACCCATTCTCTTATTTTTCAAGAACTTGTATAAGGTAACAAAATAATCATAAGTGTACATATTCTCTTATTTTTCAAGAACTTGTTTACGATAACATATAATTATCCATTGAGTAAGTAAAATTCTAAATAACACTTGTTACACAACAAATTTAAAATTCCACACCTTATTAAACAACACATTTAGAGAAAAGTTTGATATTCATATACAATATCCAATTCTATCTAACTAGTTAAGATATATATCCAACTATTTACAATAATGACAATGGTCACATGAATGAAAATATTACATTGAATGTTTTTCAACTAACCAATGGAAATATTGCACTAAAAAAAATACCTTAAACAAATTAATTCAACTTTTTATTTGTATGGTGAGAATGTGGGTTGAGGAATTTTTCATGAAGGACTTTATTTTCTTATGTAAAACATGTGAATAAAGTAAGTTTACCATATTTATATTCATATTCTCTCCTTAAACATATTAATTCAACTTTTTATTTGTATGGTGAGAGTGTGGGTTGAGGAATTTTTCCTTCTACTTTTTTTTCTTATGTAAAACATGTGAAATTTATATTCATATTCTCTCCTTTTACACAAATAGAGAAATTGTTTAAAATCATTAACTTCTTTTCTACGGATCTAAATATCAAAATCATTTGACCAATTTCTTTATATTATCTTTCGTTGCTTCAAATATCATTTCCATAATTAATGACTTTTGACAGCCATTTTGTTAATTGTCAATGATAACATGTTTTTTTCTTAATTGTTATTTGCACGACCTTAGGTGTCCTTGAATTCAGACTTTAATGCAATAAATTACCTATATTTCTTCGTTGTTGAACCGAAACTTCATTCTCAAATGACGATTATGGATAGATTGGATAGATTATATAAGAGGCTAAGTTATATAAATAATGAAACATAAAGTGATACAGAGAATTAGATATAACATTAATAAAAGCTCTAATTTAACCCAATATTAAATTAGGACAACCACTGCAAAATCCAGTTTCAATAAAGTATTGGAAAAATATAGTTTTAATACACTTACGAAAGTTTTATAATAAAAATTTAAATACAAGCAAATATTAAATTACATATAATTAGAGAATTTTAAACAACATCTAGTTATTAGTCATTTCTCCCTCGACATGGTGTTCGACGAATTATATACAACATTATTGTTGATACAATAATTAAACACTTATATTCACCTTTACTTTTAATTTAAAGTACTACAAAAATCACTTCTTATTCTAGAATCTAGATGTGCTAGTTGAATTACAAAAATAACTTCTTATTCTAAAATCGATCTATGCTAGTTGAATTAGATTTGAGAAGGATCATACCCACTTTCGAATATAGATTACCCCAAGGAATATGAAGTAAAACCAAAAGACTCATGATCCGTGCCAACTCCTAAATCTCCAATAGACAACAATTTACACACATGGTAAAAATGAATAGTCATAATTAAACACAGAGTTAAAATAAACAATAATAATTTAACATAGCCAATATATTAGACTCCATTGGCAATTTAAGCACAATCCAAAAGAATAATAATAATTTAGCATTTGAAAATGATTCAAGTCTCTCAATGTGTTGAGGAAACCTTGAGATTCAAAACTAGCACTCATTGTGATTCAAAACTAGCACTCAATTCCAATTACTGCAACTTTGTCAATATGCCTATCCATAACACTAAGTGTGACACCACGCCTCTTAAAACAGTTTAGTAGCAAAATCCAAAGACTCGATCACTAGATTTGGCATAGTTTTCATGAAGGAAGGATTTTCTCAAATATGTTTTTTTAAATAAAAATATTGATATGCAAAGTTATCAATTTATGTATTATCACTGTAAGTTAGTAATATAATTTCCAATTTTTACACCGAAGGTGTTTTCTTTGCCAAGTTGAGATTAGCAAACACTGTACATCAAACCAATCACATTTCTCCATTTTCGTCATTCTAACAAATCTCTTTCAACCACGTGGCGCCGCATGATATGTCTCTATTATGGTACCTAGATTTTTACATCTTATTCCACCTAGTCAAGTACCCTGACACCCTGTCTCGCTTGACTTTAGCCCTCTCCTCAGCAAGAAGCTTGTTCCACACATTTTCCAAGCGATCTTGTAGCCATTGGTAACAAAGAATACCAACTCTTAAATTTTCATTTGTAACAAAGAATACCAACTCTTCAATTTTCATTTGTAACAGAGAAAACCAACTCTTCAATTTTTAGCAGCGCAACTGCTGATGGAGGAAACCCAACATAAAAATTTCCACTGGACCGGGTAAAGGTTTTTTTCACTGAAATTTCTGGCATCTACTTTCTGCTCTAAACACTTCTTAATCCTTCTTAATGTCCAACTTTAACACTTCCTCTCTATTGTTTTGAGAAGTGGGAGAATCGACGGAGGGAGGTGTAGACAGAGACAATTACAAGCATTTAAAAATGATGGGAACCCCATGCTTGGGCTTGAGTCTGAGCACACAGACAAGAGCATGCCGACAATTAGGAGAGAGAGTGAATTTGAAGCAAGAGAGGATCATTTCCAACACCACTTTCAATTTCATTATGGAAAATCTTTGTCCTAATCAGAGTCAGATCCTCGAGGAGAAGGGTATATTGAATTCCAACTGATGCTTGCACGCCTTTCGCACACCCTCAAAAAACCGTTGTGGGTTGAATTCTTTGGCATCTTCTTCGCAAAATTCCTTGGTGTGATGGATGGCCAACACTAGAATCCACACATACATGCCCTTTGGTAACTCCACATCACCCACCTTCATGTTCTCGATTGCTTATCTTGGTTGCAACCATGTCAGTGTGTACAATCGAAGTGACTCATTCGGTACCACACCTAACTGCATGCAATAATTCACACCGTTTAGATATTATTACAATTTTCCAAAAATAAATAAATAAATTAACATAGTAAATCTAATGTTAAAAGGTTGCGCTAATCTGATAATTCTAATCTCAAATTGGAATCTACACTTCAAGTGTTTTGAAAGCTCTAATATCATATTAGATCCAGAAAGAGTGAATATGAATCTTTATTAGATTAGTTAGTTAGTATGTGCCTGACAGTTAGGTTTCAATGGTCTCTGGTGCCCAATATCTGTGTGAATATAACTACATTTTTTTTATTGTTATTCTTATGATTGTTTTTTTTGTGCAAAAAGGTTGCGTTGGGTTTGGAATTCCTACCTGATGTTCTCCTTCACATGAAATTTACCAAGAGGCACTATTTATATGCCCTTAAAGACCAGGTAGATTTAGATGAAATTTACCTTCGATCAATAACTAACAAATTTAGATGCAAATTTGGGAGTGATTCCAACATATTATCTCCTGATTCGAGCAGCGATTCCAGTGGCTTGTCCCCACTTTCTGTGTGTAGGTTGGAACGATGTTTGGAAAGGATATGATAGAAATGGTTGCTATACTATACGGTGATAGAAATGGCAGTTCTATATTAAGTTGTGTATAGGGTAGCGATGCCAAGCTTAAATTACAAACTGTTTTCCATTCTAGCTTCAAATGAGTGCATTCAAGGAGCGAAGGGGAGAGTCATTGTGAAATGCCTTCAGTTGCCTCTTGTAAGTAACAAAAAAACCTGTAAAAAGATCTTGATGGCGTTGTATATATACTAACTATCTTCAAATATGTTTGGAGGGTGATTTTTTACCCGAGGACTATAGGAGACATCAAGCAGCCAATGACATTGCCAACTTGACGACTATTGCAATGCATCATCTCCTCTTTATTTTATCTTTTCATCTTTTGTCACTACGTTTTCCTAGATTTATCTTCTTTCGTTACAAACTATTGGTAATATCGTAGAGACCTACATTGATGACACAAAATATTTGTAATCCCGTAGAGATTTTGAATAAATTGTAGAATATTGTAGATTTTGGAGTATTTTGAATATAGAAGTAAATTAGTAGATTTCACTTATATTGATTAATTTTCTAAAATGTTATAAAATTAACCTCTATATTTATAAATATATATTATGTGTAGTATTTAACTAGTCATTTATTGTTGTTATTAAATGATAGCTTTCCATTGTATGCATAGTACTGTAAACAAATTATAAAGGCCACGAGTAATGTTCAAATAGCTTGGACATGAAAATATGCAATGAGACCCTTTTTGTTGCTGACAAAAAGTACATAATGTTCAATTATCTTTCATCGTTATGAAAAAAGGAGAGCTGTTGATTGCACATATGTTCAATGAAAAAAATTGGTTGGACTTAGCTAAGGTTTTTATACATGATTATTTTTTTTAAATCAGTCTTCATGGAGGGACAAGGTTTCTCTGCAGATCCAAAGAGTGTGAAAAGTTTACATATGAATTTTTATGTTCTATATAATAACAATTACAAATGTAAAAGTATACATTTAAGTTTGAAAATGAATTAAAAAATATTTCAGAACTACTTATAAATATGAAAATTGATAATTAAATTGCTATATCCTAAATTAAAAAATATTTTAAAACTATTTATAAATATGAAAATTAATAATTAAATTGCTATATTCTAAATAGATACCTACTATATATATATATATTTGAGTAATATATTAAAATTTCAAATTTAAAATAATGTGTTTGAAGTTATTGATATATTCAAAATAACAATATATTTTTTGAAACCTATAAATAATAATATAAAATTATAATGATATTTTTTCTCTAAAATGAATATGTTAATTATAATAAGTGTCTTTTGATATATTTAAAATTAAAAAAAAAAATAACATTTATATTTTAATATTTATTCTATAAAATACTTAAATTATAATAATATATTTTAAAATATTATTATAAATCAAAATTTAAATAATATTTAAAATATATATATATATTTAAATTATATAAATGAAATTTTGAATTGAGGATTAATGCATATTTTTTATTTATTTTTATATAATAAATCAATTATTTAAATCCTAATAAATTAATTAAAAAAATTATTAATAACTATATTTAATTAAAATAAAATGTTTTTTAAATGAATGTATTTTATAACATCACAATATAAAAATATTATCATATCAACATTATCTTATATTTATAATTCATAAATATCAAACAATACTCATCAACTACTTACATAATGTTAGATATAAGATTTTTGTGATCCATAATGTAGATAGAAATCTTTCTGATTAATCACATCATTTAAGTATTTCTCAACCCAACCAAGTAATTTCTCATTTTCTTGAACAAGTTTCGACCTTTGGCTCTCTGCAACGAGGTAATTTCTCATTTTCTTGAACAAGGTTTGGTCGTTGACTCTCTGCAACCAGTTAATTTCTCATTTTATTGAACAAGGTTCAGATGTGACTTGTTTCATAAGTGCTCTAAATTTTTATTTACTACAGGATTCACTGATTATCTTTCCCCATTGCGCAGGTATTGAATGAGCTTACACGAGTTTTCTATCTTTCCAGGTTTTTCTGGGAAACCATGCTTAGGGTATTTCCAGAGTTTTCTCTACATGGGTTCTCTGTCTTTCGTAGTCTATGAAAGGATAGTGAGACTTGGAACATGCTTCCACCATTGATTTCCCTAGGGTTTTATGGAACGATGCAGATGAGTTACCACAGATTCAGGGTTACAAATTGATTTTCTAACCCAACTTATTGGACATTTTCATGTTGTAGGATAGTTGCGAAGCATAGCACTAACCTTCATCGTGGGCTCTCCACAACTAGGTAATTTCACATTTACTTCAACAACGTTTGGATGTGGCTTGTTTCAAAAGTGCTCTATATTTCTCTTTACTGCAGGATTCCTCGGTATGATTCATTTATTATATTTCCCCATTGTGTAGGTACTCAAGGAGCTTATATCCTATGAATGTGTAGGTTGTAACTTACATGGGTTCTTTGTCTTTCGAGGGTTTTTGGGAAACCATGGAAAATTTTGTTTATTTTGATGCAATTTCAACAAAATTAGGATACTGAGTCTTTTTCATTATGTGTTTCAAACCCGCAACATAGTTTCTTTCTAGGGTCTTTCCTAACCCCCTCTCTTGGTTCTTCAATACATGGTGCTTTTGGCCAGCTTCGACTTCCCAAGGTGAATGTCAATACTTCTACTAGAATGTTCTACATTTCTATTTAGAAATTTGGGATTCCTCAAGCATAATTCATTGATTATTCTCCCTGGTGCGTAGGTACTCAAGCACGCTATATGCTTCCTTACCTATGACTGCGATGGATGTAACTTACATGGGGTCTATCTTTCCGGGTTTTTCTGGGCAACCCTCCTTAAGGGATTTATGTCTATAAGACATCTAAGGCGATGACTATGCAACAATCTAGGTTCTCTTTATTGCTAGGGTTTAATTACTGTCTTCACCGATTAAAGTTATTTGAGGAAAGGGTTTACTATAGACACAGATGGCCAAGGCCAGATTTATAATGAACATAAATTTAAATGTGGTTTAGCTTGCGATTTTAGTCCTTCCACACATTTGATTATAACCGTTCCATTGAGATTTTTAATTTTTGGTCTGCAAAAACATTTCATACAACTATGTTTTATTTTTGAAAATGTTAATGCTATGTTTTGCTTTGGTTCTCTCATCCATGTTCTTCAAAAAAATTTAGTACTAATTATATATTATTTTTCTTGACAGAGAGATGGTCCATCTATATAGTTATCTTGTGGCATGCATGTTGTTTGAATTAAATAATGCTGGTTTCACCTTCAGGAAGTAGTCAAGTTGAGCCAAGATTGTGCTCAGGATGCCAATTAGATGGTTTGGAAAGGGCACTAACCTCGTCTCAACGACTGAGTTCTTCATCTGGCTCCTATAAACCCTTAATTATAACCCTGAGCCTATATTACTGATTATATATTATTCACAATATTTTTGCAGGACCATGCAAAATTCCTTTCTAGGGTCATTTCTAACCCCCTCTTTAGGTTCTTCCACTACAGGGTGATTTTGGCTAGTGCTCACTTCCAAAGGTGAATTTTACTATAAACATAGATTGCCAAGGCCAGATTTGTAATGATTTTAGCTTGCGATTTTAGTCCTTCCACACAATTAATTATAACAATTCTGTTGGGATTTTTAATTATTGGTCTGCAAAAAAATTTCATACCACTGTATTTTATTTTTGAAAAAGTGAATTCTCTATTTTTATTTGAATCTCTCATTTGTGTTTTTCAAAAAATTTAAGTATTGGCTATATATTAATGTTCTTGACATAGAGATGGTCCATCTATATAGTTATCTCATCGGATGTGTGTTGTTGGATTTAATAATTCTAGGTTTACCTATACGAAGTAGTCAGGTTGAACCAGGACTGTGCCCATGTTGCCAGATAGCTGGCTTGGCTAGGGCTCTAACTTGGTCTCAACGACTGAGTTCTTCCTCTGCCTCCTAGTTGTTTGGGTTTATTAATCATTTCTACTTGTTTGTTCCAAATATTTCAATTCCTAATTCTTTGTTTCTAGTTGTATTTTAGATACTTTATTCCAAAATTGTTTTTATCTGTTACTAATTGTATATTTCATAAGCGGGCGGAGAAAGAGTTTTAAATGTAAACTAATTTTGGAACAAATTACTAATAAAGTAGAACAACCATTATAATAACGCTATTTAACCTTTTCTGCAACACAACACAAAAATTGTAGCTGGAGAAAGAAATTATTTGAAACTCCGCTCCACTGATGGAATCAAATGCACACACAATCAAATGCATTGGACTGCAGCTATTCAGGTGAACTGTGCAACCGGAAAATAGAAAAATCCATACAGATACTATTGTGTATCTACACCAAACATTCATTGACTTTCTCACCAGACCGCTACCTCTCATTTTACCTTCCCCCTATTTGAAACACATAGTTAGGCGTGGACAAGTGGGGGATGAGAAGCAACAACTCGACCCCAATGCTTTCTTTCAATGACTGTAGGTCAGGCAACAATGACTGTGTAAATGCTTCGATGAAAATAAAATGTTTTTAATGGCTATATTAAAATGTTTACAAAATTTACATTAATGTTTTATGTTTATTACATTAATTTTTTTTGTTTATTGTTAATGTTCTATGCTTACTGTTAATATTTTTTGCTATGTTTTATGTTCATGTTTTATGTTTTATATTTTATGTTAATATTTAAAAAATTAAGTTGTAATAATGTTTAAAAATTTACATGAACATTAACATTAAAACATTAATGTTAACATTAATGTTAAAATTTATGCTAAAATTTGTGTTAACATTAATGTTAACCATTAATGTTGTTTGTTTATGTTTACTTTTTATGCAAGTATATAGTTAACATAAATGTTACACCTATATAATTTACATTAACATTAAATTCATTGTTTATTCAAGGCGTATAGGTTATTTTTTTATTTCAACGATATATTATTGTGTTGTATATTACAAAGAGCCAACACTTGGAAGTCTTCTTTTCAAAATGAATAGCAACTTAATTTCTACACAATGGACATGTGGTAGTTGGCTTCTGAAATTTAATTTAATTCCAACATTTCTATTTTCTTTCTAACCTTTCGCACTCCTTTTGACAATGCTTAACACTCCTTTTCATCACAACCGCTAATCCTACTCTAAGACGAAGCATATTCTTGGCATATTCCAAGGATATCCAATCACAACCATTGTTTTAAATAAAAAATAAAAAAATCCTCACATGTACTTGCACTTGAACTTCAAATATAGATGCCTATCAATGAACTAGCACAACCACATTTAATAAATGTGGTTGATAAACGTCGATAGGCGCATATCAACCACATTAGTTAACGTGGTTCAAGAACACCAATAGGAATACTTAATATTAATATTGATATTGTTAAATAAAAAATAAAAAATTACAATATTAATATTGATATTGTTAAATACAAAAGAAAAAATTAGAAGAATATAATTTATTTTATTTTTTTAACAAAGTTGGTTAGTGTGATATCTATTCCAAAACGAAAAGGAGAAAGCTCCCATTATAGGGGGGTTTAAAGAGAAGCAGGCTTAAGGAGATAAGAGCCAGAGTGCAGTCCCAGTTACCTAAAGCCTTGTTTCCAAAATTTATGGAATTTCCTACTACGTTCTTAACATACTGCCTTACAAACTGAAAATGTAGAGAGACACATTTACATAACATAATGGAAAAGGATCATTATTTTCCAACTGAATATCCTTCTTTTTATTCTGAGGTCTACTAGATATTGATCAAAGCATTTTTTGTTTTGTTGAACCCTTGTTGTTCCTTTGCTGTGCCCTTGTTGTCACCCTGTTGTGCCCCTGTTGTTCCTTTTTTGTGCCCTTGATGTGCCCTTGTTGTTCCTTTGTTGTGTCCTTTTTGTGCCCTTGTTGAGCCCTTTGTTTAGTGCCTTGATGATTAGAGCATTTGTAGGTAGCAACTATTTCTTCCTTCTGTAAGGCTAGGTGAGGAACTATGTCGAGACTGCATAGTTGTGTTTTTTATTGGAGGATCTTACACCTCTTGAGGAGAACAACTATAAATTAAACAAAATAAAGGATGACAGTGGGGGAGGCTTTGGAAAGAGGTCTGCGGGGCTGCACATAGGGACAACTTAGTAGAGAGAGATGTTGTTGAGAGTCGTTATGCTCTATTGAGTGCCAGGAGTTCGTTGAGTCCACAAGAGTGTGAAGTGTTGAAGAGGAATATCTGGATTGATACAAATAGCTTTGATATAAGATTTGGAGAGGAACTAATGAGACATGAAGAGCGTCATAGGCCAAAACATATTGTGGAGATGAGAGATGACTGGCGATGAATAGAGAGGAGGAGATCGGGGGGGGGGAGCTTCCAGGTAGCAATGCAAAATGGGGAAGAAATGAATGAGGGGTAGGAACGATGAAGTGGAATAGAGGGAGCGAAAAGCTTGATGATGGCAGGAAAACAAGGCTAGGGGACATGAAGGAAAAGGCCAAGTCTAAGGAATCTCTATAGGCGAGAGAAATCAAGGGTTTCCAGTGAATTGAGGAGGGCATCACAATGGTTATTATTTAAAGATGGGGAGCCCGTTGATTGGAGAGTCGTAGGAAGGAGGAGAGCTGAGATAAGAATCCAAGGTTGTTCAGTTTGGTTCTTGTTGGTGAAAGAAAATATTCGGTTTCTAGGCTTGTTAAGGGTGTCGCTGATTTTGGGAGATATTCCTTCCTACATACTTGATTTCTAATAGATTTTCTTAATCATGGGACTGGTATTTTGACAAGATCTCTATCAATACTGGCATGTCCCATTGTTCTGCTAACTTCCTTGTTTGCATGATTGTCTGCACTATTATTATTATTCCTTTAAATGTGATAATAGTTAATTTTCCCAATCTACTTTGCATATTGATTTATTATTTCTAGAATATGATGCAGGGCTGCTATTTTTAAAATATTTCCGTTGACCATTTCCTGTATAATGATCGATGAATCTCCAAATATTATTGGGTTCATTATCCTTTTTTATTTTAATATTTTGACCCCAAGGAGAATCCGGCTAAACCTTAGTGCCTAATCCCCAATCATACGTTATGGTGTTTCTCTTATCACCGGTGAGTATAATTCCTATGTCCCCTACTTTTCCAGGATTATTTTTTGAAGCCCCATCAAAGAAGAGGCAGGGTTTGTTGATTGAACTAATATAGTTCTGGAATTATTCTTCTGTCAGCCTTTTTTTCCGCTAAGGTTTTCCCTTTCTGGGCATGGGCATTGTTGCAAAATTGGGCCTTCTACTTGCAAAACTTTCCCACTCTCTTTCTTCTACTTGAAGGTGCACCCAATCAATTCCTTTTTTTCCTTTAGCAAAAAAGAATTCAGATACTTTGCCCCATGTTTTGGATATAACCCTTTCCACTGTTGGATTTTTATTTTTGAAAATCTTGTTTCTTCTGGCTAACCGGATTTTTCTAGTTAGCCAGAAACTCATTGAGTGGGATGTTGTAATTTATATTTGTTTATAACGGAGAGACCACACCCTTCCAACATTCTTTGGTGAAGTTACATTCTATGAACAAGTGTTGAATGTTTTCCTCCTTCTGTAGACACAATGGACATTGAGAGGGCCCATAAATTCCTCTTTTTTCATGTTCTCTATTGTGAGGATTTTGTTATTTATAACAGTCCAGATGAATATTTTAATTTGAGGTAAGATTTCAACTTTCCAAGAAAGTTTCCAGAGGTGAAAATCTTGTTTCCCTTTTTGTTCTTGAAGCATGGCATATCCTGATTTGACGGTATATTCCCCTCCTTTAGGAGTCCGAATGTGTGCATCATTTTTCCTTCGCTTCAATGGGGTTACGCCTTTTAGCAGGGAATTCAGAGTATCCCATTTCTTTTTTAATTATTGTGGAATATTAGGTGTTTTCCATTGTTTCTAGATTCCATAAGAGTCCCAATATGCTATTTTTCCCAAGTTGGAGAGGCCCTTTGAAGTCATCCAGCTCCTCAGCCTTAAAATTTATTGGCTATTACATAATGGCTCACTTTCCATTATGTTGTTCGTACACAAATTGATGTTTTTTTCATTGCCTGACATTCTTGAAATGTTGTTTTTGATCAGCAGTATCACCTTGACGATGAGCTTCCAGATTGGAGTACAAGGGCTAAGAGGTGCATTCCTGTCCAAGATGGAGATCCTTGGAGTGCTTAAGTATTTTGACTCTAAAGCATGCTTCCACCAACTTCTTTCCCTAGTAATGAATCTCCAAGCAATCTTGGATCCAAGTGCCATATTCATCAAACCAGGTATTATGACAGAGAGACCTCCATTCTTATATTGTGTCGTTAATTAACTCCATTTGATTAAACAGAATTTCTTGGTTTTTTCTTTTCCTCCTTTCCATAGAAATCCTCTGATTATAATTTCAATTTTATTATGTATGCTTTCAGGGGTAGAGATCATGGAAAACTGATAAAGCGGAAGGGAAGAGAGAATGGATTTAATGAGCATTGAGGATGACTATTCCCTCTTGGTTCAACCAAATCATTCCCCAAGAATGGATCTTCTTTTTCATCTTCTCAATATATTTGTTCCATATCTCAGTTTTCATATTTTTTTTAGTAGTTGGTAGCATAAGATATTGGAAATGGTTCCAATTGGTTTGGAAAGGAATTTCTAAGATTTGAGACATTATTTGAAGTGTCCGATGAGGAGTGTTCCAGCCAAAGATGTAGCTTTTGTCGTTGTTCACTAGTCCTCCACAGACATCCATAAAATTGTCGAGGACTATTTTGAATCTTCTTGCAACTACACAAGATGCTCCTCCCATAAGAAGGGTGTCATCCACAAATATCAAGTGATTTAAGTTTTTAACCCCTTTGCATATTGACAGACCATTCAAGGTGTGGTTTCTTCTACAGTGCTCCAACTTTCTGCTCAGATAATCAACCATCAAGATATAAAGGAAAGGGTACAAGGGGAAGCCTTGTCTTAGTCCCCTATAACTCTGGAAAAATTTGCATGGTATTTCATTAACTAGAGGAGTGATCCAAGGGCCATTAGTGCAAGCTTTTTATGATGTCAATGAAATCAACTGAAAAGCCAAATTTTTGTAAGACTGTTGATATAAAGGACACATTTACTCTATCAAATGCATTTGCCATATCCATTTTCAAAATGAATCCTTGTTCTTTGCGCACAATGCTGGAGTGTAAATCCTCTTGTACTAGAATTATGTTATCTATTATATGTCTGCAAGGAATGAAGCTACCTTGGTTTTTTGTGATTAGGGAGTGGAGAAGGGGTTTAATGCGACTTGCTAGGATTTTTGATATTATTTTGTAAGAGGTTTTACAAAGGGATATTAGTTGAAATTTTATTAGAGAGGAGGGACGGGCATCCTTTGGAATAAGAGCTACATAGGTAGAGTTTGTGAATCCTCCCATCTTTTTTTTTTTCAAAACATATCTGATCATCTTTAGCAAATCCTTTTTTATCAATTGCCAATAGGAGCAGTAGAATCATATGGAGAATCCATCCAGTCTAGGAGCTTTATCCAGATGGAGACTCCAAACGGCTGTCATTAACTCTTATTTTGTGGCTTCTTTAGTTATCTCATTATTGTTTTCATCATTTATTATATGTGGAGTGTGTTTTAAGAATTCTCCCACCTCTACTTTCCCATTTTCTGATGTTAGCGAAGGTTTGTAGTGATTGTGCACCTCTTTCTTTATATCTACATGTCCTCTAATCTCAACGCCTCCCCCTCTTATGATTTTTCAATGTTATTTTTTATCAATTTGGTTTTTGCTGAATTGTGGAAGAATGTTGTGTTCTTGTCCCTTGCTTGGATCCAAAATTTTCTGGAATTTAACCTCGAAACCTCTTCCTTCATATTATTTTTGTATGTCTCCAACTCTTTCTCCCTTATTTGATTTTCTTTTATGTCATCCATATTTTCCAATTATTTTTGCAGCTCCTCCTTTTTCTTTTGTGGTTCCTTGTACTTATTTTTTCCCACTGCTTAAGGCTTGTTTTGACACTCTTCAATTTAGTTTCCCATATGAAGCTGGGTAATCCATTTATTTTCTTCTTCTAAGATTTTATGATTAACTTCTTTGCCTCTTCATTTTTTGTTCCATAATTGGTTATACATGAATGGGAGAGGCACAAAGTTTTTAGAGGAGCCCAAAACTAGATCCACTGGTTTATGATATGAGGTTGCAGAGGGGATGATCTTAGAGGCTACCAAACTATGTTTAGATACTATGTTTTCCTTAATTAAAATTTTGTCTAGCCTTTCCTTTATATTATCCTTGTCTACCCTCTTATTATCCCAAGTGTACTTTCCATTTATGGGAGGGATATCAAGTAAATTATAACTCTCAATGAGCTCTTCAAGAGTGTCATGAGATGGATCTAAATGGAAATAACCCCCTCTTTCTTCATCAACATTTAGGACCAGATTTAAATCTCCTCCAAGAATGAGATTTTCTTCTTTTTCAAGCATCATATTTTATTTCAGTGATTTCTAGCATATTTCCTTATCTTTATAATGTTTTGGGGCGTAGACATTATAAAGGATAATTTGGCTTTCCGTAATTTTACTTTTTAACTCGATCTTTATCCAGTGTGAATCCATTCTCTAGTTCTGTAATTCCCACTTATATTTATGCCAGATTGTATTGATTCCCCCCGATGCCCCAATGGCGAAAAAGGTTGTTCCTTCATAGTTTTTCATTTTTTGAATGATGTTTTCCATTTTTGGACTGCTGTTTTTGGTCTCTTGGATCATTATGATATATGGTTTTTCCCTCGTTATAAGATCACTTATTATGTTTTATTTGGAGGGATGTCCTAAACCTCTGCAGTTCCAAGAGACCAATATCATTATTTATTTTTATTTTTTACCAAGGGACCTTTCCATCGATGGTTCTATTGGCCTTTCTCTTTGCGTCTAGTACATTTTTCGAGGTAGCTTTCCATGGGTTGTTTAGTGCCTATTGTAAGCTCTTTTGTTGTTGCTTCGTCTCTTAGTTCCTTGTTTGATTTTCTTCGTTGTTTCTTGGTGTTATTAGCTGATGCCAATTATAATTTTGATTGATTTTTGCTGAGGATCCTTTCCAAGGAAGGGGTGGGGGGGAGAAATAGGAGGGAAGGGAGGGGAAGCCAAAAGAGGAGGGATAGAGAATGCAAATACAGGGGGGAGGGGGGGTGCGGGGAGGAGAAGAGAAGCCATCGGGGACCACAAGAGAGGAGAAGATGGGAGCATAGGAGGATGGAGGAAGGTCAGAGGGGATGTTAAGAGGATCAAATGGATTTGAGCCAAAGGGAGAATTAGATTTAGGGAGGAGGAAGGGAGGGGGGGTCTTTGAGGGAGGAGATGAGGGTGTTGTAGTAGAAGGGATAGGGACATGAGAGGTTTTATTTTATGTATTTTTTTTACTTGCTCCCACGTTAACATCACACACTCTCCATGACATAGAAACAATTCACCCTCCAAGGCATCATCATCCTTGTCACCTAGTTATGTTCTTCTACTGCATTCAACAACACATCTTGCAATAGAAAAATTTAATGATTTTGTCATTTTACGATTGTGAAAATTTATGAGATTATTCGTTGCAAACAAGTGAATAGAAGAATAAAATAAACTTTTTTCCTTTCTATCCAAGAAACTATTGACACATGTCAAAAGAAGATCCCAATCAACAAGAACGGGCTCTTCATTTCTAATATTCGTCAGAAGATTGCGAAAATATGCTTGTCTCGAATCATCACCTTGTTTCCTATAATTTTTTTCCAAAGTAACAAGATTTTTGAAGCTTTCGCACAAAAATTTCCTTGTTGTTATTCCTGCGTACAAGGTTTATACCTAACCAAGGGAAGCAATCCAAGGTCACCCACAAGAATGATGGACCTACCACTGAAAGGAGAATCTTTGTTTTTTGGGAAAGGTTTCTCGCAAACGTGAATATATTTGAATGAAAAACCTTGGACCTATAAAACTCATCTCATCAATCAATATATAGCAAAATTGCCTCATTTCTTCTTGAAACACTGCGAGAGCCTAGCCAGACAGCGGTTTCATATATTTTATAGTAATTTTCAAAGCATAATGTATAGTTTTTCAATGTATGTTAAAAGCAGCTATACCAGTTGGTGCAAGTAGCAACAATGGATTTTTATCATTCATCGTCGATTGAGATAGAGCATGAGAAATACAATGAATGAGTCAGAACATGCATATGATTTAGAAGCCTTCAACCTGACCACCAGTGATTTCTTGGTCCGACACTCACTTGTGTTGTGAGTAGAGCTCTTATGGAACTCACACCACTTTCGTGTGTCCTTATTTGGCTTTGTGGTGTTGTTCTTCGCTTGCAGATTTGGAGGGTTTTCCTTGGTTGCCTTGCCTAGACTTTTTCATTTTTTATGCAGTTTTGGGCGCCTTTCACTTGCTTCTGATTCACAAATCCAAAGTCTCACTTCTTTTGTTTGAATTTTTACTCAATCTTGGTAGCATACCGGTATGCTACATCAAGCGAGGAGATGTTGATGAACTCCATTTCCTCTTGAATGTATATGTGCAGAAAACTATGGTACTTCAACACCAATTGTTTCTATGAATCTTTGATACCCAACTTTGTGCATAGTGTATGTAACAAATTCATCAGCTCATGCACATTTTGATCCATGTGGTTGGCCCTGTTCAATAGAGAATAAATTAGAATTCAAATAATCTTGGAGAAAACCTCCCCCAATCCAAAAGAGTAATAACAAAGTCAATGTTGAATTTGTTGTGACTCTGTCAAAACAAGGGAGTTTTTCTCCAATATTACACTACTCCAATAAATTAGTCTGGACACCAAGAGGATCTCATTTAGTTATTCATGCACTCAAGATTTTTAATTATCATTTATTCATAGAAATGTTTGTTAATTATCATTTACTTAGAAAATTTTTTATGACTAAATAATAGTTTAACAAACTTGAGTGCATGAATACTTTAATGAGATCCTCTTCGTTTCCATAATAATTTATTGGATTAGTCTAATCTTGGATCAAACCTCCCTCAATTTGATGGAGCGGTAGCGAAGTCAACATTGACTTTATTATTATTATTTTGTTGAATGAGGGAGGTTTTCTCCAAGGTTATTTGAATCGTAATTTATTCTTTACTGAACAGGGCCAACCACATGAAGTTTTAATTTCTTATGTCCCCGCTCCCCCCTCACATCACTCTCAATTCCCCAGTACCTAATCTATCTAGTAGAAAATAGTTGAAATCAACAAATTAAATTAAACAAACCTAAATATTTTATACAAACCCATCTTATCTATTTCCCTAAAACATGTACCTTCAAAATGTCAGAATAAGTACATGTAATCTCCATATTTCCTTTATTGTCCTCTTCCTAACGAACACGAAATTTAGCCATTATTGTATATCCACGATCCATTAATGATTCCTATTTAAAAACAAAATTACATGTGTTAACAAAACCTAGAAATGATCGTCAAAACTTGAAAAAAGGAAATGATTACCACAATTTCAAAACTGAAAAGTACATTCCGCAAATACATCTCAAAAAAGGCGCCAATATTGGTTAATATAGCCAATATTGCCTCATGTCTTCATCAATAGCGTATCGAGCATTTATGCATGAGTATATTTGGAATCCATGGATGCCCCAAATGATCCTAACGAAGATGAGAGGCAACATTGATTTCCTTTACTAATACTGACACTCTGTTTGAGAAGTATTTATAGAATTGTTTTTTTTTTTTGGTAATTGTTTCCTTTTTAAAGTTTTTAAGATTAGTTCCAGGTTTTATTAATGTTTGTCATTTTGTTTTTAAATAGGAATCACTAATGGATTTTGGAAATTTACAAAGGTTGAATGGTGTATTTGTGAGGAAGAGGGAAACAAGGAAATATGGAGATTCCCTGTGCCTATTATGCCATTTTGAAGGTATAAGGTTTAGGGGAATAAATAAGATGGTTTTGTATAAAACATTTAGGGTTGTTTAATTTAATGTGTGATTCAAACTATTTTCTAGTAGATAGATTGGGTGCTCAAGGATTGAGAGTGATGTGGGGGGGAAGGGGCCATAAGAACTTCCACCTTCAAGTGGTTGGTATTCTTCAATAGAGGATAAATTAGGCTTCTAATAATCTTGGAGAAAACCTACCTTGATCCAATAGAACAATAGAAAAGTCAATGTTGACTTCGCTACTGCTTCATCAAATCGAGGGAGGTTTGATCCAAGATTAGACTACAAAAATAATTTATTCTTGAAAAAAAGAGGTCATTTGCATATTCACGCACTGAAATCTTTTTAATTATTATTTATTCATAAAAAAAGTTTTTCAATTTTTTTTTTTTTTTAAGTGTTGGTTGAATAAGCTGAACAAATGCTAGAGGAGATTTCAGTACAAAGCTTTGGAATTGACTCAAAGAAATCTCTATCTATAACTATGGGACCTTTAATTGCAGTATGTTTTGTACTATTATTACTAATAGTTTATTCAATGTTGATCTAAAATCTAAATGGTTTGGATAAGTTGTAATTAAATATTCTAAGTTTTTTACCTTTTTCTATAAGTTGAATGTATGTTAAGTCCTAGTGATCTAGTTTGATCATGGTTATGGATATTTCGTATACACTGAAGTTTTTTTTCCCAAAATTCTCTATTGGACGTTTCTAATAATTAATCTAGAATTATGAAATATTTTGTACTAGTTGTACATGATTCTGAAATTATATTGATTGTTTAGAATCTGCTTATGAAAAAAATTAATATCCATAAGGCTCATTTTAATTTTCTTAGTGGGTTAGTATTCATCTAGCCCAGATAACTCTACATTACCTTACCATATTCCCTCTCTCCTCATATTCATCCCATATCATCTCCATTTTATATATCATAGTCTAAATTTCTATCAAAATGGAATGAGTGTTGGAGCATAACAAAGAGTGAATATCTACTTGAAAACATAACTTGATGCTTCAACATTATCGAAGTCATATTACTCCATATAATTAGTGAAATTTTGTATAGAAATGCAATGCAAGGTTATGAAGTTTAGAAATTCTTTTTTCAAATATCCTTTACAAATCCAAGTTTTGTATAGAAATGCAGTGCAAGGTTATGGAGTTTATGGAAAAATCTACTGATGACGGGCCTTTAGTGTGAATCCTTGCATGTTGAGTACCATTTAATGATTATAAATGTATTTTGTAAGGGACTCAACCTTATCTAAAATTTCAATGTATTTCTTAATGGACTTGGCCTTCTCTAAAATTTCAATTATTTTTTAATGGACTTTGTCTTCTCTAAAATTTCCTTGATCAAAAGAGATTTTACCAACATCATTTGAGATGAGGTCTAAGAAATTTGTGGCACATTGGGTCTATAAATTGGAGTGGTATCTCTCCATTATAAGTTGATAGATGACTACATGGCTTCTTACATATTGGTGAGTACTTTTACTACATTTTATATGGTCATTTATAAAATAATTGATTGTTGCAATCACAAATAATTTCATTTTTTGTTACATGGGTGCTTTAAAACATGGGCCAACAACAACAATGTCTTTTTTTTTTCTCCGTAAAACTAATTCTATTAAGAGAACGTATGGTACAATATGAAATTACAACCAAGAGAAGCAAGAGAACGGGCAGCCGGAAAGGATAAACTATCCACCTCGGCCCCTAAGAGAGAACAAAAAGAGAGCAGTGCTAAGCAAGAAGTAACAAGAACAGAGAAGCAAGAGCTGAACAAGGGAATCTACCTAGTGTGGGTAGAATCAACTATTCAACATTTTTTTCCTTTCTTTTTACCAACTTTGACCCAGCCAAGATGATTCTGCTGAGCTGGCATGATTTGCATACTGAGCGGGGATGACGGAGAGGTCTCCTTGTCTGAATCCGAGGGAGAAGACTCATGAGTTCTTTTCTGTGAGTTTGGTGGAACATTAGAATCCTCAGGACAAGCCGAAGGCGGATCCTGTGCCGGCTTTGCGTCCATTCCTTCTGCATCCCCTTCCTCTTCATCTGAGCTGAAATCAAAATCATCCATGGTGGGAGGATCATGAGGTTTCCAGCTTTTGGATTTCGGCTTAAGATTGGCTTTCTTCTTTTGGGCAGGCATCGAGGGACAAGAGCTCTGAAGGTGCCCTGTGTGATGGAAATTCCGGCATCTGAAGGCTGTGTTCTCGTAATCCAGGGTCTGAGTCCAATGGAAGTCTCCAATTTTGAGATTAATCTAATCAGGTAGACCTTTGCTCATGTCTATTTCTGCACAGATTCTGGCGAAGGTGTATATGCCCTTTTCCCCTCTAGAGGGGTCTGTAGCCAGAAAGCAGCCTAGAGTATTTCCGATCCCTTGGAATACAGCAAAGTGCCATAGATGCGCCGGGAGATTAGGAAGTCTGACCCAGATGGGAAGCTTGGTGATGACTGCTGTAGAGGGATCGAAATCTGGGAACTAGGGGGTGAGGAATAACCCTGCTGAGCCCCAACACCATGGGCCTTCAGTTAGTGCTTTTTGGTAGTCCTCACTGAAAGCAAACACTACAATGAAGAAACCCTTTGAGCAGAGTAGAACCTTGCAATTGTTGGTCCAGTTAGAGTGAATCCATTGGTAGAGGTCTGCTGTGCGTGGCCATAGCCCATTAAACCTGCAAATAATGGCATGCTCTGCAAACTTTTGTACTTGCTCATCCAGCGTTGGATGCATTATTTCAACGGAGGGGGTTTCCTCCAGTTTGTCCACCAAAAAGGGTTTTGGATCCTGAGCTGGTGGAGCTGTTTTCTTGGGTATTTGAGCATGGACAACATCTTTGTATGAAAAAGCCACAACAGTAGATGACTTTCCAACAGCTCCCCCTCGCAAACGAAGGGTAAAAATGATGGAAGCATTTCTCTTAATGCCGTAAAAAGAAAGGGAGTAAAGATCTTCAAGTTGTTTACCTTCGTGGAGGAGTCGCTGAGATGCATAGGGAATCCCCAGCTTATATTGCAAGATTTGCTTGAGGTCCTGCACTAGATTCGAAGAGCTCACCCATTGTAGCAGAGTTTTGCCAGAAAGGAGTAAGATCTGGATCTGAAACGAGGCAGAGTGATCAGACTTCTGCTTTCCTCTGCATATATGAGACGAGAGGAAGCTGGTACTCTGGTGATCCGCCTTTTCCTGAACTTGTAGCTTGGGCTGGTGAGAAGATGTGGTGAGAGTCCAATGGTCATTGGGTTTATCAGTTCTTACCGCCCAAAAGAGCTCCCGGGTGCGTGCTCTAGGCAGATCCAGGTAGCTCCAGGAATTATGAAAATGAAAGACAGAGTATTGGTGGTTCTGGGAAGGCAGAAGCGGATTGAAGGGGATTGAGCCGCTTTTCAAAGCATAATCTTTCTTTCCAAGAGCCGCAGCCTGAGGAGAAGATGGATTATTTTCAGCAGTTTCGTCCTTAAGCCTTGCCTCTTTTATCTAAAGGGGGCGACTGATACGAAACGCAGCAGCAGAGGGCCGAGTTCTGTCAACGCTGCTGTCTAGAGCAGAGCGGTTTAGAGGGTGGTGAGCACCCAGAGGGGAATGGAATGCATGCGGTTCAGCATCGATGGAAGAAGCCAGCAGTCCATAGCTGCTTGATCGATCAGGGCAGAGCGAGTGCAGGGCGGCGGCATGGAAGCTTGAAACATGATAAACCCTAGATGCCATCGCGTCTTCCGTCTGTGAACCAATGTTTTAGTCGTATTCCCCCAATTCCAAAAAGTCCAACAACAACAATGTCATTGACCAAGCCTTGCTAGTATTTTTTCATTGCCACATTGAATGGAATGGTTGAATAGTATGAAATTTATTTTATTGGCTTGCTAACTTGAGCTTGCATAGTGCCCCCACCAGTGTTGGGATTCCAAGAGGGTTGTGTTGGGAATTGGGCAGAAGTACTACTAGTGAATGTTTCATGTTTCCTTGACCTTCTTGTATCACTTCCTTGCGGTGTTATAGATTCATCATAGTTTTATTATTTTTACGTTTCTTAATACTCTTTACTTTATGATAATTGAAAAGGTATTGATTATTATTTGCACATGTTATTGTATTTAGGAATAGCGCTACTTGGTGTTTAACTTATTGGTTCACATCTTAACAGAATGTTATAGTGTCCCCGGGGACATGGAAAAATATGATACTCAAGCCAATTGATCCACTTATTACATTTTTTCCTACAAATTTGTAGATAGCAGTGCATTTTTCGGCTAATGTGCAGTAGTTAATTGTGCTTGTAAAGGTGGTGAAAAATAGGGATGATGTTTGTTGTTACGTGCCTCAAAATCATTATTTTGTTCTATTTGGTCTTGAATTTTTTTACGGTACTAATATTTGATGGAAGTTATGCTCCTTGGGCTATTACAAAATGAGGGACTATTTTAGTGCCATTATAGCCCTAATTTTGTAAAAAGAAAATCAGAAAAAGGGGAAAAACCCTAGAAGCTGAAATTACTAAAAAGAAAATGCCCCGAAACTGAACCCTAGATAAAATGGGTTGAACACATGATGGTTGAAACTTGAAACCAACTTGCAATCCTGGTAAAAAGGCATCAAACAACTCAAAATTTGAAACCCTAGATGATGGTAAAAACACTAAATGTTTTGTAAAGGTTACAAAGACTAGTTAGAAACCCTTTTGAGAAACCTTAAGGAGAAATGAATAAGAATTATCAAAATAAGCCAAAAGTTTGATTTTATAGGCACATTGACTCATTATGTCATGTGTTGACTCTTTGTTTCCTGCCAGTAATTGGTGGGCTTCGGCTTATTTGGTGGTTTTATGCAAGAAATATTGTGTTTAAGGTTAAATTGACTTGTCTAGTGTTATGGGTAGGGTAGATTCGATGGTTATTGCGTCTACATTTTAAATATTTAGACTATAGTTTTAGATGATGATTAAATAAAATTACATGTAATTTGTAATTCAGGTAAGGACTAATTTGCATAAAAAAATTGAAGTAGTTTTTTCTCCATAAAATATGGGGGACTTATTAATGATCGTCAACATATGTAAGTCAATTATAAGCCACAATTTTGACATCGAAAAACTCCATGGTATTGACAATACTTAATCTTCTTCTAATAAGACCAATTACAGTTCTTCAACCTTCTTAAATTAAGAAACTAAGATGGAAACCCATAAGGTCGAATTAAAGGTGCTCTTAGGGAACAATAAATTCAGATCCTTGCTTTCTCTAATCTGATATATCTCTTGTGGGATTTTAGTAGGAACAATTGTTATCCTGTGACTCAATATAATGACCAAGTAGTTTACATTTTATGTCTTTTCCCTTTCCCAGACCTATTTTCAAGTGATTTTTCCTTGAAATCTGTCAATTTTTTTTGGAATGGTAGATTTGAGTTGTTAAATATATACATATTGGGTGCCCATAGTTTTTAAAGGTTTTATATAAGTTTATGCATTCAAAAATTTATTTCAAGCAATGACACATAACGATCTTTACAAGAATTGTATGGCCAAACTCCAGTGAAAAGGAAAAAAACATAGAACAATTAGACTTTACCTTTTAAGAATGTATGTTTTATTTTACTACCATATGTTCTATGGTTTTTGTCCTTTCTCTGACAAATTTTCAATGCATATATTATGCTTGTGAATTTCTTGTAATATGTATCATTATCCTTTGTCACAATATGTGCCATAATCTCCATCGTGGCACAATTTTTGGTGTTTATCCTTGTGGAATTCTTGTAATATTTTTTTTATTGTTTCTTCATTCAGTTTGGACTATATATCCTTCAAAAAATCCTAAACACATATAACATTGAGAGTTTTTCCTATGAGAAAATCTTAATCAAAATGTAGGTTCAAGTGGAGTTTCAAATAAGATGTCCTTGTCCATTGCATTGAGAGGTTAACAGTGAGTGTAGATCTCATTCCATTCAACCATCATTTGCATGTGTTTCCATGTTTTGAAGCCACATGTATCATCAATGACATGGAATACACTGCATAATTGTGGGGAAATAGGGAGTCGATGGCTTTGCTCTCTTTGTCCTACCATGTTCCGTTATTGATTGGATTTTTTCCTCTACTGAGGTTTCTTAGGGGTTTGACACATTGAATTGGAATGAGGTTGTTGCATCGAAATTGCAATCTATTTGAAGACAGTCACTTATCATTGGTGAGGTTGTTACCAAATCACCTACACTTGTTGTAACATAATTTTTTTCACTTTTCATCCATGCTTAAATGTTTGAATATGAAACACATGTGACCACTAAAATGTATATAGCATCTAAGAATAACCATTGTGAGGTGGTCAAATGACAACAATATCATGTAATGTGTAATGTAAGAAGGTCCTATATATATATATATATATATATATATATATTTTTTTTTTTTTTTTCATCAAAACTTCACCTTTATAATGTTTGGGGTATTTTTCCACATATGTATGTGAGAATAGTAGATGGTGGGTGATACATAAGGAAGATATTTCCACATGGGACACATTTATTGTTGCCATCAAAGCTAGACTTGAAACTCCACATGAAATTCATGTTCTCCAGAAGTAGACAAACACATTGACTATGGCAGTCTATAAGGGAGACATTGATCCAAAATATCACATTTGTAGTTTTGCAGCTAGATGGATGGTGGAACAAGCACCCACTAAGCTATGGGTTCAATTTTTTGTGCACACTTTGGGCCCTGTTCCTAAGGCTTGGTACACCCGTTAATTAGCCAGCCCATTCGTTTGTTTCTTGGGCCAGCCGAGGTTTCTTCTCCCAGCTAGCCGTCTAAGTCCCCCTCAATCCCAAGTAATTCTAACGAAGCAAGCTATTCTCTTGGATTTGTCCCTCCCATCCAACAACAAATCAATGTTTATAAGTAGTGCTTTCTCATTGTTGTTTGTGGTGAATTTGGTTGATAATTAAAATCATTCCAAATGGAATTTTATGTGAACGTCTTTTATGTTAGACATATTTTTTTCGATTATAAAAGTCATCCTTACACAATTTAATAGCCATTGGTTTTAACTTCATAGTTGATATAAATTGAAAATACCAAGCACATATAGTGGAGAGCACTCTGATTTTAGTTAGTGTTAGAAATATTGAAAGGACATGAATGCAACACTTTGCTTGGTTTTAAAGGAGAAGATGCAAAGTCTTACTCAAATATATCAACGTCATTGGAAGGAAATGTAACTTATGTTTATTAATGAATGTTGATATGAACTTGTATGTTTTGTTGACTCTATAATGCATCTAACTATTATATCCATCACACATTGATGTTTATGCTGATAGTGGTTGCCACTAAACTAGTCACAACATTATAACATAGTCCCATTACATGTTATATGAAGGGATGTATAAAAAATGTTGCAAGGTATATCATTTTCGATTTAGATCCAAAAAAGCAGTAAAATATTGATTAAATCTATGTCTAGAAGGTGTTGTGCATAACAAAGTTCATTTGAAGGATTTTCTAATTTTGGAAGAAAATTTTAGTGAGATTCTTGATGAATTTAAAGTGTGGTGCTTGTGCAAAGTTTTTACGAGATTAGGTGTAAATCAATAAAGCATAATTCTAGGGCACAATGCATAACTTGAAGTAGGACACGTTCGATGTTTACGTGCGTGATATTAATTTGGGTGGACAACTTAGCTCACAATTTTATAAGAAATATAAACTATCATAATATAGCTTTGCATATTCTTTCTATATCTCTTCACCTTCAATTTATGATCAGAACAACCATATAGCTAGAATATAAGGTATTGTCTTTCAAGAAAAACCAATTAAGGGCTTGGTCATATGTGATGAGCCATTCATAATAAGTCATGCCACGTAAACCAATGATAACAACCCCTTTCATGAGGTGAGTAGATGATGTGGAGGAGGTGTCTAATGTCATAGAATTGCATTTGGCGTCCATTGTTTTTTAGGCACCATTCTTCTTTGGAGAAGTAAGGCATGAACAATATAATTTGCGAATTGATTATTGAAATTGTGTGGGAAAATCCATTAAATTACTACATTGTATGATATGAAGAAACATTAAGTGAAATACTTTCTATTCCATTGGCATGTATTATTAGTTATAAGCCTTCTCTAATTGCAATTGGGTAGCTATTGTAGGGGTTCACATAGAGTATTGGATAGATCATTGTTGGTAATAACATTATACTGTTCATATTACCATAGTAAGAAAATATTTTTGTAATGAAAATATACAGTTGATTTGTATCCAATTGATTTTGAAAAATTATATACGTTGCATGAATTTATTTCTATTATTTTCTATTACTTTATTAAATGGTCTTTCATAACCAATTCATTATATAGGATAAAGGAAAATTTCTTATTTTTATGGATACATTGATGTGAAAGGCTCATTATCATAGATAAAAATGGTATCTTAACATTCATTTCACTTGTTATCATTAATATGCTGCACAATGTATGGTTAGTAATCTCTCCATGAAAAAGAAACCAATGGAAAAAATGTAGAGCCACATTAAACTACTTGAGGTTAACCCTGAACGTGCAATTAAGGCAAGAAGCCCATTAGTCCTAAAGGAATATTTCCGTCAAATATGGGGTCCATTTGTAGAGTGGAAACGAAATAAAATATTTCACCATCAAATAGTAAGAAGGTTTCTTTATGACTTGATTATGGGTTGAGGATGACCATTTCCTTATCTGAAATACAAAAATTCACAGATGAAGACAATAAAGTTATGCATGCATAAAGCAACCTCACTATTGTAACACCATTTATGTGTGTAGATAAAATCTTGGTACCACACAATTTCTTGAAGTATGGAAAAATCAAAATATTATTTTTAAAATGAATGAAAGTATTGTTGCATGAAAACACTATTATAGGAAAATTTGATTAACGAGTCTTGCGTTATTGGATGGATTATTTAGGAGCATGTATTTGGTCATATTGTTCTTGCCAAATTATGTTATTTTTTTTAATACATGTAGGAATACTTATTATCCCAACATCCTGGAATCCCATGGTGGATGTTGGATCATATATTATAAGAGATATTACTTGGAATTTGCTTTGCATCTATATTCACGTTATTGGTAGCTATTGTAGGGGTTCACATAGAGTATTGGATAGATCATTGTTGGTAATAACATTATATTGTTCATATTACCATAGTAAAAAAATATTTTTGTAATGAAAATATACAGTTGATTTGTATCCAATTGATTTTGAAAAATTATATACGTTGCATGAATTTATTTCTATTATTTTCTATTACTTTATTAAATGGTATTTCATAACCAATTCATTATATAGGATAAATCCCAACATCCTGGAATCCCATGGTGGATGTTGGATCATATATTATAAGAGATATTACTTGGAATTTGCTTTGCATCTATATTCACGTTATAGCACCATTATATTTCTCATTATTTTGTTCTTATTAGGGTGTCACTATTGAAAATCATGATGAAGGTTGAAATTTTGGGACGCAGGAGTTGTATTTGAGATATATGAAATATTAGGTATGATGAAGGTTGAAATTTTGGGATGCAGGAGTTGTATTTGAGATATATGAAATATTATGTGTTTTCTACCTTTCTTTTTTCCACTTTTCTCCAACCACTAGTGTTAGGTGTGGATGATATTATATCCATTTGATTATCTTTTACATTTGTTGGGAGATCTTTGTTAGAATATGATCCCTCTGATGTGTGGGTTTGTTTGGAATCATTACCTCTTTTTCAAGGGTAATTTTTTCACTCTGGATCTGTGGAATTGAAGGTATTGGAACTAGTGTGGAGTTGTGCTCGATCTCATCCTTCTATGGGGTAACCTTGTCATTCTAAGGATTGAAGTTTTTGGTATTTCCTGGGACATATGCATCTTCTGGTTCTGCTTCCTGTGATTCTCAAAATTTCCAAATTTTGGGCTTTTGTGGTTGTCTCTTTTTTCTATTGGAGTCCTCTTTAGCTTATGGACATGTGCTTTGGAGGTGTCCCATTTGAATACATGTACAACATCATAATGCTCTATTTTCATAATCAAGAGGTTGTGACCATTGATTTTTATTGTAGATCAATATGGTGTGATCAGGTAAACTTTGACTGAGATCAACTTCAACGCAAATTCTAGCAAAAGTAAATATGCCTTTATGGGTTCGTTCTGAATCAATCTTAAGAATTTTCCCCATGGAATTATCGATTCCTTATAATACTTTGTGATGCCAAAATTAGAGAGGTAGATTATGTAACCTTATCCAAACGAGCATTTTGGATACCACCATGGTGGTAGCATCGAAATCAGGAAACCAGGGTATCATGAAGACCCCAGCATTGCCCCAAAACCATGGTCCTTCATTTAATACGTAATCCTTATATTTTTTTGTATCAAAACTGAAAATAAAAATCCCTTTAGAGCATAGATGAATATCACAGTTCAACGTCCAATTAGAGAATACCCATTGATGAAGCGTCTCTGATCTGGGCCAGAATCCATTAAATCTGCAAATAATTGCTTTGGTGTATAAATATGCACAAAGACCATTTACCTCGTCCACAATAATTTTCAGAGCCGGAACTTGAGATTTTTGCTCCATGATATACAACCTAGGGAGATTCGAATTAATTTCTGGATTGTTTTGAGTCGCCCTTTCCCTTTGACAATATCCTTGAATGATGCAGGTCCTTTTGAGCTAGATCTGGAACATCCTCTAATTAGTCTTGAGGTGAGAGTGATAGACGCATCTGACTGAATGCCATAATCCTTCACCATGTGGTCATCCTGCAACAATTTCCCTACATAAATCATATTTTGGAATCATGATGGTATGCCTATTTGTTTTTGAATCTCTTGTTTGAGTGTTAGTATCTGCATCCATGTCCCGATCCACATACATATATATTTCCCGCTCAGGGTTCTGATAAAAATTTGGTTCATAACTCCTTCATTTTAGGTCTTCAAACAAGCTTGATGTGCACCCTCTGTTTCTGGATCTGTGATATGAATATTTTTGGGGTATGTGGGAGATAGATATGGGCTTATATTAAGTGGATATATACGCATTGAAACTTCTTATGTCATTTTCTTCACCCGATCCAATCTTTGATCCAAAAAATACATCAATTAAAAGAGCTGCAATGTTCATCAAATATCCTTTGTGGTTGGGATCGCTGCAAATGAGGTAGATCCTGCAAGAAACTATAGTGTAATCCATAGATTTGTGCTTGTGAGGGAAATATCTAAAAGACCATCAAGATACGCCCCAAGATCCAGTGCAATATGTGCATCAGGTTGTTGCCCAATACAATGTGGCCCATCTACACACTGATTGGACGAATGATTCGCAGATCTAGTCTTAGATTGCAAGAGCCTAAAATTGGAGATGACTAGGTCAAAGGATCTATCCTTGAAGAAGACCAAATCGATTGTTTCCATCATTTTAATTGCGGTCAGATTTAATTTTTCGTTGACTCTCCTAGTGTAGAGGGTGTGAGAATTGCAGATCCCATCCAGATTGATCTGTGATCCTTGGAAAAGTTGAGTTGATCTCCCAATATTGATGCAGTGTAGCTGAAAATATCAGAATATGCACGCAGAACTTGTGGTTTTATGGTTCACACAGACGGTGACTAGTCACGGCGGAATAACACTTCGCAACATTCAACAATTCCATACCACTCGTCGCAGCTTTTAGAGTTTAGTGATCAACACATTCCTTATCCCGTGCGATATGCGATATGCTCACATCATCGCAACTGACATAACTTACCAAAACTTAACACTTTACCGCACCGCAAATAAAATAGCTTACTATGCGATGTGTTACACCATTTTTTAGTCATCTAACCTTTCATCATTAGATGGACCCAAGTACACCATGTAAGACCAGTTTTACCCCAAGTAAAACTGCTTTCACTATGTTAATTAGGAAACCCCAAAAGGGAATATTAAACAAACCCATATTTGTTTGATTTTCCCCAAGGAATAATTAATTAAACCACAATTTAATTATTATTCCCAGTCATGTTTAACCCAAAAACAAAGAAATTCATGAGATAAACCCATAGTTATCTTATTATTTTCTAGGAATAATTATTTAAATAATATTCCTTGTTAAATATGACCAAATCAACCACCATTAATCAAATAAATCATTATTTATTTGATTATATCCCAACCACTTCCTTAAAAAGATAAATAAATCATTTATTTATTTATTTTTCACTAATCAAGGGATTTGACCCAAGTCAAACACCCTTTCCCTCCAACAAATAATAATAAAATATTCCATAGAGGTGGATCTAGATTTGTTTAACATTATTTTAATCATGCACCAAGATCTAGAATGACCCAATATTTTGTTATAAATAGGAGGGTTTTCCCCTTCATTCTTCACCTTTTGTTGCCTACTAGATCACTCTGGATCTATACACTTGGTCTCATTCCTACCATTTTGCTCCCATTGAGCTCTATCTTCTACATTGGGTTTTCTACATATACAAGAGAGAGAAAGCTTAGATCTGAAGTGCTGAGGACTACAAAGAACCCATCCCATTGAGGAGATCTGGATACACCTTCTTGTTTCCTCCCAAGTGCCCTGTAATATAAAAATTCATTCAAAAAATCGTGTTCTTGTCTTGTCTTTTGGATGCATGGAGCAAACTCTTTACTTTACTGCTTAATATCTTTCCATTTATAGATCTGTTTGTTGCAGCACTTTAACTACTAATTGCAGATCTGAAGATGTTTTGCAGCCATTATTGTTGTTAGGGCTATTAGTTATACGTAGCTAAAGTGGTTCTTTTTCGTACACTTCGACGAAGAATTCATACTAACAAATGGCGACTCCACACGGGTTTTAAATTACGACCGCTGTCGTTTTTCATATTCCTGCATATCCAGCTACTTCAGGCCCTAGGGCTTCTTTTCAGTTGCTTAGTTTTCCTCTTTTTATGTCATTTTTCTCACATAAAACCCTAAAATCTTAAAATTTCTAACTTCCGTGTGTTTCTGGCCCTATTGCGCAGGTAAGCGACACAGTATAGCGAGACGAGCGAGCACACGAAAATGCGCGAGACAACGCCGGATCGGGGGTCGCACCTTTTGGCCCAAAACCTGCGACCTGGACGCACCTTTTGGCCTGTTTCCTGCGACCTCACCTCAGATCAGGTCAGAACCTGCGACCTGCCTTTTTTCCAGCATTTTTTCTGTAATTTTTCTGGGTTCTGCTGCAGCCTCTGCCAGGGTTTTCCAGCCTCTGTCTCAGCCCGCCTTGACCAAGATCTGATCTTTTTTTACTCATCTAAGTGGGAACCCAGTCCCTTAGGGCTTTAGTACCCTCCACTTTTTGTGGAAGAGTTTCAGCTGTTTCAGCCGTCGGTTTCAGAGCTTCAGCCCCCTCTTTTTCCAGATCTGTTACCTCACTTTCAGATCCTTTGAAATCAACCTCTTTTCCTTTCAAATCACCTCTTGTCGTTTGTTTGGACCTCCTCGAAGGCCTCCGCCTTGCCCCCGGTTTTGCTGTTCACTTTTCAGAATGCCTCTGTCTCTTGGCTGTGATCTGCACCCCTTGTCTGCAGCTTTATCCTCCAGATCTCTGTCCCCTTTGACCCTAGATCTATTGAGCTTCCTTTGTGTGTGTTTCCATAGTTTTTCCCTTTCTTTTCAGCATAGTTGTGAGAGACCCACCTTCTTGGGTTAGATAGATGCATACGTAGCTGTTATTTCTCTGTTATGTTAGCATTTTATTCTGTTCTCTGTAGGTTTATTTTCAGCTACGCAACACACTTTTTCTTGCTCTCAACAAAGGAAAGGGTTTAAAAATTAAAATTAACGCACGCCACACACTGACCCTAAGTGAAGAAGCGCACAGTTTTGCTGGCAAAGACTCTAAAATCAATTGTCACGCACATTTTCTGCCCTTGACCTTCCTTGATTAAGTTTGTCCTTTACGCATATGTCGGTTTCCTTCTTCTGTCATCATTGCGCCCCAGGTCTGGATTCAGGAGACTTCTTGGCCTTCACCCTCGAGTTCTGGTTGGTCGACACTCCGCCGCCCAGTCGTCGAGCCGGTCCACCTTCGATCAGCCCTCCAGGCTCCTCTCGATTCATCGGGTCCCCCTTCTCCTTAGGTTCTCCCACATTTCCTGTTGGATGTCGTCCAGTTTGATGCTATGAGTTCTCTCCCGGCCCCAATGCGGCCCTACTACTAGCCGGAACCGTCACAACCACTACCCCGGCCACCCCCGTGCTGCCGTATATTGCAGGCCTCAGCCTCCCCGATTTCCATCGGTTGATTAATGATCCCATTCACCACAATGCTACCTGGCCCGCTATGCCCACCAAGCTGCCCTCTGATATCCCTAAGTTCGAGGGCCTTAATGGAGAAGATCCAACCAATCACGTCCGGTCTTTCCACATGTGGTGTTCCTCCAATTCCATTACCGATGACTCCATCCGTCTTCGTTTGTTCCAACACACGCTTACCGGCGAAGCTTCTAAATGGTATGTCGAACAGGCCACTTCTTCCCATACCACGTTCGAGACTCTTGCCCAAGCCTTTTTGTCGTACTTCCAGCTCCCTCTCCGATACGACACTGGCACGGAGCTCTTGACTTCATTTAAGAAATCCTCTTCCACACGCCTTTCTGCCCATGTTCAGGAATGGCGACGAAGACGGAGCTTATGTCGAGCCCCTCCCTTCGAAGATCGGGTTTACATGGACTGGTTCCTTCGCACCCTCCCGTCTCCCATCGGCAAAGATGTCGCCTCTCACTTTCCTCAATCTGAAGAAGCCGCCCTCCAAATAGCTTTAAATTATGACCTGATCTACGCTCAATCTGGTTATGTTTATACCGTTCTTCCTGACATCCCCAGGCCCGGTGGCGCTAACGCCCCGGGGGCATCTCATTCCGCCGACGGTATTGTTGGATCTCTTTCCCACCCATCTGCTCACCCTCCTATGGGATATGGTCTCCCTCAGGGAGGGGCCAGCACCTCCAGCACTCTTCCCCCTCCCGGCAACATGTATCCAGGATACGGCATGCCTCCTCCTTTTGCCCAACCTCCTGCTTACCTCAATGTCGCCCAACCCAACCCTTACTTTTATCCACAGCCTGGTGCGCCAGCTCCTCCGGCATATGCGCTTCCGCCTCCCTTGCCTCTCCATGACCCTTGACGGCACTTGACCCCCTCCCGGGGCAGAGTATTTGCATAGCGGGGGTGCGATTAATCCCCCTTCTTCTCAAAGAAGGCGGAGAGGCAACCTTGAGAACCCGTACGCCTCGTCAACGGGACCCAATTCGTGTGGACCCTAACACCCCAGCAACCATATAGGCATTCGCCCGGGCGGACGGCCGCTTCGCACAAACGAAGCCACATTCGTGTTGCGGCGTTTCACGGTCACTACACTCACCCCGATTGTCCTCTCTTACGGCGAATGCGACGGATGTGGGAGTCTCGAAGCCACATTGCGCGGACAACACGCCTCCCCTCATGCTCCTCCTAATGTGGCCACTACCCGGCCGAACGTGTTTCACGATCCTTTCCCCGACGAGGATTCGTGGCTACTACAACCCGACGACCATGTATCCACCCCCTCATCCATTTACGGTTCCTCTGATTACCAGATCCTTATGATGCGCTCCAATCCTTCCCCTTCCGTCGACCTTCACCTTCAAACTCGGTCTCGCCAGTACCCCAAGCCTCCTGCTCAGTCTGCTTCCGAGCCTCCATCTTCAGGTTCTACAGAGCCTCTTTCGACATCCGGTGGCCCCTTACACATCCCTCAACCCAAAGTTGAGGTTCATCCAAAGATTCCAAAGGGCCCATTACGCCGAAATGCTGCTTCCGGTCGAGCCGCTCAATCGTATAGTATAGTAGATGATTTGGCGCAATCCCCTGCTGCCATTTCCACACTGGAACTTCTCCAGTCGTGCCCTTCTCAAAAGAAGGCTCTACTATCTGCCGTGGGCGCTGTTGATCCTGCTGATGACCAAATGATTGTTTTTGACGCCACTCAATCGGACCATCCTCCTCTTCTTCCTTTCGTTGCTTTCCAAATCCCAGTCAAAATCCGGAACGCCACTGTATCCCGGTGTATAATTGATGAGGGGGCATCCACCTGTGTGATGTCCGCTTCGGTTTGGAAGCAACTCGGATCCCCTGAGCTGGCCCCTTCCCCGATCACCCTTCGAGCGTGGGACGGTCATGCCTCCCAGCCTATTGGCCTGTTTCGTAACTGTCCCATCACCCTCGCCGGTAAGACTGTTTGCGTTGATGTCGACGTCATTGACGCCCCTCTAGACTACAACATTCTATTGGGGCGAAGCTACACCTATGCCATGTCTGCTGTCCCATCCGCGGTTTTCCGCAAGATGTCTTTTCCTCATAATGGGAAGATAGTCACCATCGACCAGCTATCTTATCATGAGCCCGAGTCCTCGAGACCTCCTCACGCATTTACCATCTCTTACGCCTTAAGGAGGCCAACGATTCTGCGACCGGTGTCTCCCCGGGTGTCTACAAAACAGATTCCACCTTGCTTGGTACTTTCCCTCAGCTTCCCCCTCCTCCGGTCACTGATCCCAGCTTGTCGAATGTTTGCATGATGCAATTGTCTCAGGCTGCCCATAAGCGGCCTGCCTCGGCTAGTCAGCAACCTCCCCCCCGCCCTCCGCAACCCACTCCTAGCCATTCATCTCAGCCAGCCGGACCCCCTCCTTCTGGCCCTTCCCCTACAGCTGGTATCCCTGAACCCCTTTACCCTCCCGGATCAGTTCCCCCTGGCCTTAACCATCTTGGAGCCGTCCCTCCTGGTCATTTCCCTGCTGGGCAGATCCCTTTCCTAGCTCCCCCTCCCGGAGTATATTCTGTCCCCGTCATGGCCACCCTCTCCCTCCCTAACTTGACCTTGGGCATCCCAGTTTGGTACCTTGATCCCCCAGCCGCCACCCCCCCGGGTCACCCCAAACCTTACATGGCTTTGACACCGGTTCAACCGGTCCCCCTCGCTTCCTCCATAGCCACTTGTGCCCCCGGCACCTCCACGGGACCCCTTCTCCTTTGTTGTGACGGCTCCGGGAAGAAAGGCAAAGCCCGCGAGGGGGCAACCAAAGCGACCCACCCGACCCTGCAGCTCCATCTCATGGCGAAGCCTTCGCCTTATGTGATGTCACTGGTCATGCCACCCATGCTTGTCCCGAACTACCTCGTATCCGGCCCATGGTAAAAGTTGCGTTCCCCGACACTACGGTCACTGAAACTCCCACTCCTTCTTCGACCATCCCCAAGAACCCCAAGACTCTCCGCACCAACAAGCCCTGTGCCTTGTGCGGTGTCCACGGCCACTACTCCCATTATTGTCCTCACCTGATGCATTACCGTGCCTCCCTTGAGGTGATCCGCGAGTATGAGGTTGAACAAAATCAATCTGCCTCTCCCATTCTCGCGCAGTATGCTGCAGGCCAGCCTGAGGATCCCCCCGCTCCCATCCACATCCCCCCCCTGATGTTCAGATGACGGAGTCTACAGTAACCATTCTTTACCTATCCTCCTCTGCACGACACTCGAAGCCTAGCCCGTCTGCATCCTCCCCTGTTGTGTCCCTCGATACTCGAGATCACTCCACTTGTGTCTCTATTGACCTCCGCAGCCCGAGTCCTCGCCATGTTTTCGATAGCTCTCATACACCACCTTGTTTGAGTCTTGATCATCCTGCCCCTTCCTCCTCCCATTACCGCTCGATGACTTCTGTACCCTCACGCTGCCGTCATTTCCTTTCATCCCCTCATTTATTGCCTTGTCACACCATTTTGCAGGACCCCCCGTCCACACCCTTTATCGGTTACGTCGATGGTGCAAGTCGCTACTCCAGGAATCTTGCCTCGGCAGGGTGGGCCATCTTCACCCCCTTGCATGACCTCGTTCTGTCTAACGGGGTATGCATTGGTTCTGCCACCAACAATCAGGCCTAATATGATGCAGTGCGGGGCCTATTAGCTGATGCCCTCTTACATCGCATCCGCCATCTACACGTTCGTTTGGATTCCCTGCTTCTTGTAATGAAACTAAATGGTGTTTATCGTGTGCATAACCCTGTGCTGTTTAGACGCTATTTACGAGTGAAAGCCTTAATACGTGCGTTTGAAACCATAACTTTCAACCATGTACCCCGAGACCAGAATCACTACGTAGATAGTATTGCAAACCATGTTCTAGATTGGCATTTATCACACACAATTCATACAAGACAATAACATTAAATCAACCATCAAAAGACGATACATATCCATAATATGTGTCGCAAACCATATATTGATGAGTCCATCTACTCTGATACATACGACATGCCCATAGCATGTTACAAACAAAATCCAAAAACTGGGGGCACCCTATGCCCCTCCATACATATACATACGACATGCCCATAGCATGTTACAAAAAAAATCCAAAAACTGGGGGCACCATCTGCCCCTCCATACATTATAGGGGGCACCACCTGCCCCTACATACATCAGAGGGGGCACCATATGCCCCTAATCACTATCTGGAGGCTCCCGGGCCAATGGCTCTGCCCCTGCAGCATGTAGATCACGCATAGCTTGACCGGCCATCGCCATGCGCCGCATGATACCTCACCACTCCGAGGGGAGACCAACACATGGCTCTATGTACTGGTCGTCTAAATCCTGCCACCCGCGCTCCGATAATCCGGTCAACAGCTGCTCACATCTATGGCGGATGTCCTCCAGTAGGGCGGCTGCATCCTCATTCTGCGCTGCTCTCGACCCACTCGGACCCGTAGCTCCAGACGCTGCCGGTCATCCCATATATCCGGCCGGTTTTACCGGTGCTATATCTGCATACCAAAAGTCCATGAATCAGTATCATTATTTACTATTCAAAAACTTTAACATGCCCACATAAGAATAGCAATTTGTCACTTACCATCGGGCCCCCAGACTCGACCAGACGGAAGTGGCAGATCCGGATCCCCACAGTAGCTCATCCCACTATACGGGTAGTCGTCTATGTACAACGGCATCTGATCCCAATGGGCAAAAAACTCTGGCCGAAACACTCGCCCGACCGCCCCTCCTCCTCCTCTGCAGAGTAGTCGTCCCCAACGATGCATCCTGGGCTCTCTCAGGCCCCCATCTGGAAGCTGCACACGAGGCCTCAAGGTTGGGATCTTCTCAAATAAGAAGGCGCACAATAAAGTCCCATATGAGAAATCATGATTCACCTGCCGCCTGCATAGCGACAACTGTCGCTTTAGCGCCACCAGCATCATTTGGGCCCACCCAAAGTAGGTCCCACCCAACACACTCTCCACTATCATCATCTGCCCACCGATGATGTGATGGAACGCCTGGCTGCCCAGGATTCGCAGCACAGCTGCGGCCACTGCACGGGTTTCTAGCCTCTCTAGATCCCCGATCGATATTCGAGTCCCCTTGACTTGGAGACCCGGTCGACAATGGCGTTCCACGAACTCCATGATATGCCGCCCCCGCGGCAGCACTGGCTGTGTGTCGTTGACTCTCCTAGTGTAGAGGGTGTGAGAATTGCAGATCCCATCCAGATTGATCTGTGATCCTTGGAAAAGTTGAGTTGATCTCCCAATATTGATGCAGTGTAGCTGAAAATATCAGAATATGCACGCAGAACTTGTGGTTTTATGGTTCACACAGACGGTGAATAGTCACGGCGGAATAACACTTCGCAACATTCAACAATTCCATACCACTCGTCGCAGCTTTTAGAGTTTAGTGATCAACACATTCCTTATCCCGTGCGATATGCGATATGCTCACATCATCGCAACTGACATAACTTACCAAAACTTAACACTTTACCGCACCGCAAATAAAATAGCTTACCATGCGATGTGTTACACCATTTTTTGGTCATCTAACCTTTCATCATTAGATGGACCCAAGTACACCATGTAAGACCAGTTTTACCCCAAGTAAAACTGCTTTCACTATGTTAATTAGGAAACCCCAAAAGGGAATATTAAACAAACCCATATTTGTTTAATTTTCCCCAAGGAATAATTAATTAAACCACAATTTAATTATTATTCCCAGTCATGTTTAACCCAAAAACAAAGAAATTAATGAGATGAACCCATAGTTATCTTATTATTTTCTAGGAATAATTATTTAAATCTTATTTAGATAATATTCCTTGTTAAATATGACCAAATCAACCACCATTAATTAAATAAATCATTATTTATTTGATTATATCCCAACCACTTCCTTAAAAAGATAAATAACTCATTTATTTATTTATTCTTCACTAATCAAGGGATTTGACCCAAGTCAAACACCCTTTCCCTCCAACAAATAATAATAAAATATTCCGTAGAGGTGGATCTAGATTTGATTAACATTATTTTAATCATGCACCAAGATCTATAATGACCCAATATTTTGTTATAAATAGGAGGGTTTTCCCCATCATTCTTCACCTTTTGTTGCCTACTAGATCACTCTGGATCTATACACTTGGTCTCATTCCTACCATTTTTGCTCCCATTGAGCTCTATCTTCTACATTGGGTTTTCTACATCTACAAGAGAGAGAAAGCTTAGATCTGAAGTGCTGAGGACTACAAAGAACCCATCCCATTGAGGAGATCTGGATACACCTTCTTGTTTCCTCCCGGGTGCCCTGTAATATAAAAATTCATTCAAAAATCGTGTTCTTGTCTTGTCTGTTGGATGCATGGAGCAAACTCTTTACTTTACTGCTTAATGTCTTTCCATTTATAGATCTGTTTGTTGCAGCATTTTAACTACTAATCGCAGATCTGAAGATGTTTGGCAGCCTCTATTGTTGTTAGGGCTATTAGTTATGCGTAGCTAAAGTGGTTCTTTTTCGTACACTTCGACGAAGAATTCATACTAACACGATGTATTAAACACAAAACATAAAATCGTCGAAGTGCGAAATACTGTTGGGTGCGATTTAAGTTCCACCGTTGATCTTACCCAGATCTAACGGTCCTCACTGCTCCTTTACTCCTCTTCTTCGCATCGCGATTTAAACAACTTATTTCATAAAACCTTAATGCATAACTCAAAATTCTGCGATGCACGATGGCTGATGTACGAAACTTATAAGTCTTATTCAAATCAACGACTTCACAAAACATTTTACATAGAACCCTACTGTGTCTTTACTGTTCGCACCTTCAATCGACTACTTTGAAGGCGTTGTGTGATAAATGTGATATTCAACTCAACATATAAATAAAAACAATAGTTAACATAGAATTGAGAATTAAAACACACAAACACTTGGAATTAATCAGAGATGCAAATACACAGAGCCAAGCCCTTTGATGGCTGGATTTTCAATGACTTCTCCTCTTTGTCCACTCCTCTGTCGCATTGCTCGCACACTCCTATCACACCTCACTCTGTCTAGCCTACCCTATCACACTTCCACCTATTTACGCTTATCTTCCTAACTGAAAGCGGTTACACTCATCTTTATTAGCTTTCAAACAAACTCTATCCTATCCTCACAATCCTAATATATTTGGCTAAATCTCCTCGCAGGGAGAACCAAATTATTATTTTTATTCCTATTTAATCTAGGAAATCCAAAAAACTAACTTCTCAAAATTTCAAGCTAATTAAAATATTAATTATCAGTCTTTCCACCTCTTGCTAGCCACAACATGTGAACACGTAGTCACATTGTTGGCTAATTTCCGGATGCTCCTGCATCAGGCTCTCGGGGAAGAAAAGATTGATCCATCAATGTTTCAGGATTTGCATTTAATTTTTGTAACTCTATTGTTGTCATCCAACTGGCATCTTCCACTGGTTGTCCTTTCCATTTGACTATATATTGATAATAGGTCTATCCCCTGGTCTTCTTTGTTTCTCTTTTCTCCAGAATGGCTTCCATTTCTTTCTCTGTTGTCTTTGGCAGATGTTCCTTCCAATTCAAAGTCTGTTCCTCCTCTTTTGTAGTTTATTCTTGTAGTTCTTCCTTTGTTCCTTTGTATGGTTATAAATATGAAACATTAAAGATGAGTGATATCCCAACTCCTTCTGGTAACCTAATCTCATATGCATTTGAGGAAAACTTCCTCAAAAGTCTACATGGCCCTATCTTTTTCATTTTCAGTTTGTTATATGTCCCAACTAGAAACCTTTCCTTCCTTAGATAAACCATGACTAAATCATCTTCTTGAAACTCTCTTTCTGTCCTCTACATATCAGCTCTTATTTTATATGTTTGGGTGTTTTTCTATAAGCTCTACTTGACATCTTCCTGCAAATTATGTATTTGTTCCGCAAATTCTTCAACCTTTGCACTCCTTATCTCTTGTTTGCTCAAATCTCTAAGTTCATACACACCTATTGGATGCATTCCAAAAACAATATGAAACGGGCTCATCCCATTACTCCGGTTAGGAGCATCATTATAGGAAAATTCAGCTTGAGCAAGTGCTAAATCCCACTGCTTTGGATTTTTGTAAACCAAACTCCTTAATATGTTTCCCAAGCTCATATTTGCCACTTCAGTTTGTCCATTTGTCTGAGGATGATAGGCTGAATTGAAACTGAGGTTTGTACCTAGCTTCTTCCATAGATTCCTCGAGAAGTGTCCTACAAAATTTGTATCTCTGTTTGAAACAATACTCATGGGAAGTCCATGTAATATTATAAATTCAGAGAGAAACAAATTAGCAACGTGAGTTGCATCACTAGTTTTCTTACAAGCAATAAAATGTGTCATTTTAGAAAGCCTATCTACAACAACATAGATAGAATCATGTCCTCTTTGAGTCTTCGGAAAACCTAAAACAAAATCCATGCTGACAGCATCCCAAGGTCTATTAGGTATTGGCAATGGTTAATATAACCAATTGTTTGGGCTTCTTCCTTTGGCATGTTGAAAAATCCTACACTTCTCAACAAAATTTTTGATATCACTTTGCATTTTTGGCCAATAATAAAAAGCACTTACTTGGGTAAATTTTTTATCCTATCCAAAGTGTCCAGACAATCCTCCACTGTGTTTCTCCTTAATCAGATTTTCCCTCATGGAGCACTTAGGTATACACAATTTATTATTCTTGAACAACAATCCTCCTTGAATCAAGTAATCCATCCACTGGCTTCTATTATGAATCACAAGATTTTTAACAACTGCATATATTTCTTTGAAATATAGGTCTTTTTCATACATATCAATCATTTCTTCAAACCCAAAAATGCCAATCCTCAATTCTTGCATAATCAAATTTACTCTGCTCAAAGCATCAACAACTTTGTTTGACTTACGACTTGTATGTTTGATTACAAAGGTAAAACTCTGCAAAAACTCCACCCACTTAGCATGCTTTTGGTTCAACTTCAACTGATTTTTTATTAAATTCAGTGCATGGTTATCTGAATACAACACAAATTCTTTGGGAAACCAATAATGCCTCCATTTCTTCAAAGCCTGCACAATAGCATATAAATCCTTATCATAGGATGAATACTTCCTTTTGGCCTCCTTTAAATTTTCACTAAAATAAGCTATCGGTCTCTTCTCTTGACTCAAGACAGCTCTAATTGCTATCCCACTAGCATCAGTCTCAACTTGGAATATTTTATCAAAATTTTGCAAGGCCAAAATAGGTCTTTCAGTAATCTTCTTTTTCAACAACTTGAAATTCTGATCCATTGCTTATGTCCACTTAAATGACTGGTTTCTCTCCTTTATTGTTTCAAATATTGGAGAACAAATTTGATTAAAACCTCTTATAAAATTTTTGTAAAAACTTGCAAGACCATGAAAACTCCTTACCTCAAATACACTTCTCAGAGTTGGCCAATATAGTATTACCTGGATCTTTTCTAGGTCCATCTTCAAGCCTTCTTAAGAGACTTTAAATCCCAAGTAAATTAGCTCCTTCTTCATGAAACTACACTTCTTAAAATTTATAAGCAGTTTCTCCTTTTGTAAAGTATCTAACACCAGCTTAACATGCTCCAAACGCTCCTCTTTACTCTGACTGAAAATCAGGATGTCATCAGGATAAACTATCAAAAATTTTCCCGCATACTCTTTCAAGACCTCATTCATTAGTCTCATAAATGTTCTTGGTGCATTAGTGAGCCCAAAAGGCATCACTAACCACTCATACAACCCACTGTTGGTCTTAAATACAGTCTTCCATTCATCTCCTTCTCTAATCCTTATTTGATGGTATCCACTCTACAGATCTATCTTAGTAAAATACTTTGATCCACTTAAAAAATCCATCAAATCATCTATGCGTGGCAATGGAAATCTATACCTGATAGTGATCTTGTTTATGGCTCTAGAATCAGTACACATGTGCCACTCACCTCCTTTATTTGGACTAAGCATGGTTGGTACTGCACATGGGCTAAGGATTTCTTTGACTAGTCCTTTATCTAACAACTCTTGTACTTGTCTTCCAATTTCCTCATTCTCTCGAGGGGTCGTTCTATATGCTGCTTTGTTTGGTAAACTTGCACCAGGTATTAAATCTATGTGATTACTAATACTCCTGACTAGTGGAAATTTACTTGGTAATTCATCAACAACTATATCAACATAATCATCTAACAAATTTTTAATTTCCATAGGAATATTGTATAAATTTGTAGAAGTCAAAATTTCCTTTGGTTTACCCACAATAACAAAATGCATTTCTTTCTCCTTCTTGACTTCTTGCAGCAATTATTTTCCACTAATCAACATAACACTATTCCCAGCTGCTCCTTTGTCTGCTTCATCCTTCAAAGGTAACAATGTGTGCTTCTTTCCATCCTTCTTTATGGTATAAGTATTCCTTTTTCCATCATGAATGGCTTTTCTGTCAAATTTCCAAGGCCTTCCTAGCAATACATTGCACACATCCATTGGCATCACATCACATAATATGGCATATTTATATGTACCAATATGTATCTCTACTTTGCACTATTCTATGACCAAAATCTAATGTCCCTTTTGTAGCCACGATGCTCTATAGGGAGTAGGGTGTCACCATATTAATAAACCCAAATTTCTCAACCATATATGCTGAAACAAGATTATCAGTGCTTCTACTATCAGTCACAACATTGCAAAATTTTTATTTAGACCTGCATACAGTCCTGAATAAGCTCTTCCTTTGAGTTGGCTCACTTGCTTCCTTCTCTTCTTTAAGCAATACTCTTTTGAGCAATAAATACTCTCCTGCCTTAGGTGGCTCTTCCTTTTCTATGACCTAAGAATTTTCTTCCTTTGCCTCAACTACATTCACATTCCGCTGATTTGCTAGTTTATTATGAGGACAGTCCCATGATCCATGTCCCCATTCTCCACATGTGTAACACGACATTTCTATTCCTCAGCCTCTACCTCTGGGTGCAGATCTTCCTCTACCAAAGTCTCCTCTTTATGGTGGTCTTCTACTTAAACCTTCGGCTTCATTCTGAGAGTGTTGAAATCTTGGTCTGAAATTTCCTCTTCCTCTTGCCAGAATTTTACCTCTATTCTTCTGAATTTTTTTCCTCAACATTTTTTCCTCTGCCTTCAAAGCTGCTCTATAGGCATCCTTAATTGTCTTCAGACTCAACAAACTTATTTCATCCTATATGTCATACCTTAAACCATTGATGTATCTGGCTACTTTCTCCATATCATCTTCAGCATGTCTTGCTCTAATACTCAGCTTGTAAAACTCCTCTGTATACTCTTTGATAGGCATTCCTTTTTGCCTCAAATTATGCAACTGTTTGAAAAGATTCAATTGACAGTCTTTTGGCATAAATTTTTTCTTCAATTTACTTACCATTTTATCCCATTGATTGACCTTAGGCTTTCCCTTTCTAATCCTAGATGTCTCTAGTTCATCCCACCAGATAGACGCATGGCCCTTGAACTTGGTAGCTACAAAATTTAACTTCTTCTTATCTTCGACCTCTTCTAAGTCAAAATACTTATCCACTGAGCCGATCCAATATATCAGCTTGTCCACATTAAGGTTCCCCTCATATGCAGGAATCTCCATTCTTGGTTTTCCACTAACCTTTGCTAATATCTTGAAAAATTTAGCTTCCTAGCTTTATTCTTCTTATTCTTCCTCAAAAGATTCTTCTGTGCTGACATATTCTTCATCAGGTGCTCTCTTCTGAGTATTCTCCATTGTCATTATCCTTATACGAAGTTGTCGAATCTCTTCGATAAAAGCTGCGTTTGATGTAAGTCTTCCCTGACCCATGTTAGCTCCTCTCCTGGGCGGAATATTTGCTACAATATTTGAGAACATAACTCAACCTCTGCTTTGATACCAAATGATGCAGCATGGATGAAAATATTAGAATATATGCGTGGAACTTGTGGTTTTATGGTTCACACAGATGGTGTCCAATTACAGCAGAATATCACTTCGCAGCTTTTTAAACTTACCTTCCTCAACTTCATAACTTTCAGCAATTCCATACTGCTCGTCGTAGCTTTCAGAGTTTAGTGATCAACACATTCCTTATCCTGTGTGATATGTGATATGCTCGCATCGCATCACAACTGACATAACTTATTGGAACTTAAAACTTTACCGCACCACAAAGAAAATAGCTTACCATGCGATGTCTTAAACACAAACCATAAAATCGTCGAAGTGAGAAATACAACTGGGTGCAATTTAAGTTCCACCGTTGATCTTACCCAGATCTAACGGTCCTCGCTACTCCTTTACTCCTCCGCTTCACATCAAAATTCAAAAAAATTATTGTGTAAAGCCTTAATGCATAACTCAAAATTCTGCAATGCGCAATGGCTGATGTACAAAACTTCTGTCTTATTCGAATCAACGACTTCACCAAACCTTTTACACAGAATCCTACTGTGTCTTTTTTGTTCGCGCCTTCAATCAAATACTTTGAAAGCACTGCATAATAAATGTGATGTTCAACTCAACAGAGAAATGAAAATGACAGTTAACATAGACAGGAGAATTAAAACACACAAACACTTGAAATTAATCAGAGATGCAAATACATAGAGTCGAGCCCTTTGATGGCTAGATTTTTCAATGAATTCTCCTCTCTGTCCACTCCTCTGTCACACTCCTATCAGACCTCACTCTATTGAACATTTGAAGACAATCTAATAGAATAATAATTTGAAAGGGGCTTTCCCCCTTGCGGGGTTTTTCCTTGGTCTTTGACCAAATTGGTGTCTCTTGTTGATGCTGTTGATTGTATCTTATTGTCATTTCATTTATTGTTCTATCTTTAATTATTTTTTATTATTGGAAGAAGCAATTTTTATTGAAAATATTGGTAACTGGAGAATTTAATTGGGCTAAAGTAATTGATATAGCATAGAACAGTGAAAAATTAACATTGTATTAGAGCTAAGGTGATGGACAAGCCCGAAGGGGACAAGAGCTAGAGAAATCATCTTTCAAAAGGTTGAAAGAATCCATTTGAACATGTCAAGATGTCTACCTCATACTTAAAATAGGCCGAGAAGCTGGGAGACTCGTCAAATTTTGTTGCTAGAAATATAAATTTTGAAATAATATCATATGGCAATGATGTTTTGGAGTAAATTCACAGAAATATTTATGAGCCCTCGAAAAATTCTCCCATTGTTTCCAAGAACAAATACAAGAAAGGTGAGTTAAAAGCAACGAAAATTATTGTTGATGGTTTGCAAGATGACTTACTTGTCTATGTAGGAAATTTGAAGAAGTATAAGGATACCTATGATAAGCTAACTGGCATGTATGAAGTCAAAAATTTGAATGAAATCATCTCCTTAAAATATCAACTCAAAGATATGAAAATGAATAAATGAGAATATGTGCAATAATATATCATGAGGATATATTTACTTAGAGATCAATTGCAGAGAATTGGGGAAATTTTACCTGACATGGAGTCAGTGTTGGTAACCCTTAGAGGTATCCATCTTATATGGGAAACCTTCATTAACACCATATTAAATAACAATATTTTCTCGACATTTTATGAGATTGTTGGAAAATGCACTCAAGAAGAGTCCAAGATGATTTCAAGAGGTATAATTCAAAATAATGAAGAAGGAGATCCATCTACTTTTCTTGCACATGAAAAGAAAAAGAAAGGAAAGGGAGGATCATAAAAATTAAGAAAGCCTGCTCCCTGATACTATAATAATCGAAGGGAAATAGAGTCATTTCACATTTAAAGATACAATTTTCACAAGGAAGTTCACTATGCTCGAGATTTCCCGAAGAAGAAAAATGCACCAAGATACAACACTCGAAGCAATAATAGTGGTAAAATAAACAAAGAGGAAGATATGATTGAAGCGGTGATCAAAATGAAAGAAATTGAAGAAGAAGAAGAGATTATCCATATGATTGTGAAGAAGACCACCATTCTCAAAAGAAGTCAAGAAAATACAGGTAAGAAAATAATGTTGCTTCTAGTCAATCTGATTATATTCTTACTTATTCCCTCTCTAGTTCCTATCCTTTGGATTCATATGATAGTTGGCTAGTAGATAGTGGGGTCTCTCGACACTTCTCTGAGGATAAGGAGGTCCTCTAAAATTTGGTTGAGAGGGAGACGCGTTTGAATATTATTATTGGAGACAATACTGAATATCCTATCAAGGGATTTGGAACCATAAAATTTGATTTGAACTATGCTGAATCTATTATTATTCATGAATTGATGTATATTCTGGAACTAAAGAAGAACTTGATATCTATTTCCGCCTTGGAAGACAAAGGAATGAGAGTATCCTTCATTAAGGGAAAATTACTCACTTGGTCGAGGGAATCCCAAATGAAAGATGCATTTACATTGGGATCTAGAGTAAAAGGAATTTGTAGAGTCACCAAAAGATCTCTTCTAGCAATGGTCCATGACACCAATCATCAAAATGAGTTATGGCACTGAATATTGGCACATCTACATTATGAATCTCTTCTGAAATTGAAAATTTTGGTATTTGGGATCCTTTAAGTTCAAGCTCAACATGATGGAGTACGTTCAGGGTGTTCTAGTTGGAAGAAGAGAAGGGGATCATTCCCTTCTAGCAATAATAAAACTAATGGAATTCTCCAACTCATTCATTCTGACATATGTGGACCAATGCCCATACATTCTCTAGGTGGCCATATCTACTACATAACCTTCATCAATGATTTATCAAGGAATACATGGATAAATTACTTAAATCACAAGGATGAGGCCTTCGATATGTTCAAGGACTTCAAGGATTTGATCAAAAATTAAAAATGGAAGAACCTAAGGTCTTAAGGTCTGACAACAGTGAAGAATGCATTTAGAATGAGTACATAGAGTTTTTCACTACATGGAAAAGACCCTCTAGCGGAGGTTACAAAGGAGGTTTTTAGTGTTATAAAATTGGCCAAAATTGTCAGAAAAACATATGCTACCACATCCGTTTATGGTTATGGAGGTTTTGGCGGAGCTTTTAACGGAAATTCAACACAACAAAAAAAAAATGGGTGGCCGAAGGTTATTACGGATGTTTTTTTCATCGGTGTGCTAATCGGGATTTAACGCACCGATGCGTACTTGTGGATGGCGCCTCGGAGTGGTCTAAGGAGAATGAATTGGGCCGTTAAGGTATAAAACATCATTGGGTGTAGTGTTGGTGATACAACGCACGGGGCCGTTATAATTGGTCTTGGGAATTGAGCGGTGCCTATAAGTCGTATCAACGCGCCAGTGCTTAGACTTATAGAAACACATCGGTGCGTCCTTTCACACAAATGCACCGAGATTTATAATTGGTATCAGTATTCGTGTAGTGAAAATATGTCATACAAATACACTGGTGCGTATAGACTCTTAAACGCCCCGGTGCACAGTATCACACAAATGCACAGAGATTTATAATTGGTATCGGTATTCATGCGGTGCCCATAGGTCGTCTAAATGCACCGGTGCATATAGACACAAAAATGCCCCAGTGCATAGTATCACACAAATGCACTGAGATTTATAATTGGTATCTGTATTCGTGCGATGCTAATAGGTCGTAAAAAGGCACCAGTGCGTAGATAGACATAAACGCACCGGAGAGTCGTATTTCATAAACGCCTCGATATTTTTAACCGGTTTTGGTATTTGTGCAGTGCCCATAGGTCGTAAAAATGCACCAGGGTGCTTAAGAATACAAGTGCACCGGTGTAAGTATACATGCACCGGTTTTAATTTTTTATTTTTTAGAAACATCGACCTGTGACAGTGCAAATATTGTGGTTGTTTTAAATTCATTATTCATCAAAAGTCGACACATCTTATAACAATATTCGTATTAATTAAATTTTTATTAATGCATTTGAATGTGATGTTTGGATTAATTTGTTATATCATATCAAAATTATTGTGGTTTTTTAAAATTCATTATTCATCAAAAATTGACACATATATATCTTATAACAATATTCATATGATTTAAATTTTTATTAGTGCATTTGAGAACAACAATGGAGAATGAAATAGCGACAATAGAGAACACAATAGAATAAATTAAAACGTTTTTTTATTATTATAATATATATATATATATATATATATATATATATATATATATGAATAAGACATTCTTTGTCATACAAAATGGGATAGTCACTGGTATCCCTTTATCTTTCAATTGGGACACTATGTCCATTACATTAAATAAAATGTTTGATTTCACAGACATTTTTCAAAAAATACAACGCCTTGCTTTTATATCCAAACATAGTGATCATCATTCTTTGCTTGAGTTGTTGTCACTGCTAGAGCTACTTCCATGACTATAAATGTTTTGTTCATAGTGTTTATTGTTTTCTTCTTCTTCACCTTCCACCTAGAAACATAAAAATAAACTGTAATGATTGTATATACATTGGTGAGAATAATGAAAATTGAAATATTAAATAATATACATCAATGTAAATCGAAAAGATATGGCATACCAATGCAAAAATTGACTCATAAACTATACGCATTCTTTAAAAACCATGTAACATGCCATCTTTCAAGATTTGATCTATTGGCACAGTGCGATACTTTGTTTCCTGCAAATTATATACCCCATAACAAATCATATATTTAATATAAAAGATTTATTTTTTCTATTAATTATAGACAGAGCTAAGTAAAACAAGATCGATAGATGCTTACAAATTCCACATTTAAGTTCTGATATGCCAACATATACGCACAACCCATATTTAACCCAATTTCAATCAATTCCTCTAATGGTTCTTCTTTGTATGTTAGCACCTATTTGAAGACATTCAATGATGATTTTTGTAAAACAACTTAAAAAATAAAAAAATGAAATCTATTTAAATTGTTATAAGGAAGTAATAATTACTCCCAAACTTAGATATCAATCCTTTTCTTCCTTGTCGTCCGGTTTTATGTGCTGAATGGGTTCCATTTTCTTTTCTTTTCTCCAAGAAAATACTTGAAAATTAATATTTAATGCTAAATTGTTTATTTATTTTACCTAATGATCGAAAAAATCAATGATTACATATTACATTTGAAGCAAGTTGTTGTTGAGATGGCTCCTCTAGCGATGCAATTTTGTCCATTTCTTTGACCATCTCCTTGTACACCTTTTTGGACATTCCTACTGGCATATTTCTGATATCAACTCGTTCATCTTTTGAGATTTTCATAATCTTCCTGAAAATGTAACATGACAATAAACTATTTATTTTTTATATTGATATATGAAAAGTAAGTATAACAAAAGTGATATTTATAAATAATTCTAGACAAACATCTAAAGGAATATTGCTTTTTCACTCCTTTTTTGTTCTTGTACGTTTTTTCTATTAAAAGTCTGACATGTCTCATTGAACAATTCTCTGGAAACTCTTCCTGTAGTTTACATAAAATTTGGTTCTTGGAATCATTGGATTGGTTTTTGTATTGTAAGTGGAAAGAACGTCTATAAATTCATTCCACTAGATCCTCAAACTTTTTAAAAATTTTTTCCCCCTTTCGTTAACCTCCAGCACTACTCCAGAAGTGCTAAGTACCAATTCATTTTCATTTGCATGTTCTATTTTTTTCTTTTCTTAGAACAACATTTCTTTTCTGAGTTGTTGGTCCCTGTAGAAAATTAAACATATGTGAATTAATAGACTTTTTCACACATGTTATCTAATAATTTTAATTATATTATTAATTAAAACTAAAAAAAGAAACTCATATTGGATCGATAGTATTTTTTCGTTCACCTTATTCATCATTTTGAAAATTTTCCATCAAGCTTTTACGCTCTTTGTAGGTTTTAACCCTGAACATAAATTATCTACACACAAATATTATAACAGAAAATAAACAATTGCGAGAGCATAAAAAATAAAACAGATAAACACAGAGATTTTCCCCTGGATCCCAAATTGGGACGACCAACTTGATTTTTCATTATATTCCTTTTAGTGTTACAACACATATATATACATGCCGAAGCATACATAAACCCTAATCCATTAACCCTTGATTAGAACATAACTGTAGTTCCCTTGACTGGATCTACAAAAATACTAGGGGCTGAAAACCATCATACCCCAAAACCATGTGCAAAACCATGCACAAAACCATGGGCGCGGACTGCCCACCAGAAATTAAGGACCAAAAAATTTTCGCCGGGGTGCCGCCCCGGACCCCTTGCTCCCAGCGCAAAGGGGGAGCTATCTCCCCCCCTCTTACCCCCCCGCGTGTGCTTAGTCATGGAAAGAATATAACACATACCCAACATTCTCCCACTTGTTGTTTTCTTTCCACAGGGGGCCATAGGAGAGCTTAGTCATTGGCCCAATTCTTCAACATCCATTATTTCTCTACACCAAGAGAACTTTTGAGTGCTCACAGACTTCATCAATGCATCTGTAACATTCTTCAAAGTGTCCACCTTTACTAGCAACACTCTTTTAGCCTCAACCATATCTCTAACAAAGTGATATTGAACATCAATGTGCTTTGTCTTTGAATGATAAGCAGGGTTCTTAGCCAAGAAAATTGCACTTTAGCTATCACATTCTATCCTTAAAACTTGCTATACCAACCCCATATTTGAACAAAATCTCTGCAATCAAACTGCTTCCTTGCTTGCATGAGTGACTGCTATGTATTCTGCCTCTATAGTTGAAAGACCCACTACAGACTATCTTTTACTCATCCAATTGACAGCGCCTCCAAATAGGCTAAACACATACCCACTTGTAGATCTTATTTGGTCCAGATCTCTAGCCCAGTCTTCATCAACAAAACCACGAACGTCCAACATTCTTTCCAATCCTGGTCTTCCCTGGTAGCACAAGCCATAATCACTAGTGCCACGTAAATATCTGAAAACCCGCTTCACTGCTGTCCAATGCTCCTTCCCTGGGTTTGACATAAACCTGCTCAATACTCCCACTGCATGTGTAATGTCTGGTCTAGTACAGACCATTGCATACATCAGGCTACCCACTGCACTTGCATATGGAACACGAGACATATACTCCTCTTCTTCTTGTGTCTTGGGACACTGTTCAGCAGATAGCTTTACACCTACAGGAATAGGAATATTCACCGGTTTACTATCCTGCATATTGAACCTCTGCAATATAGTCTCGACATACTTCCTCTGGTTTAACCAGAGCTTCCTCTTTGCCCGATCTCTCTTAATTTCCATGCCCAAAATATAGTTTGTAGCACCGAGATCCTTCATGTCGAATTTGGAGAACAGTTGGGTCTTCAAATCTTGGATAATTTCTTTGTCATTTCCAATCAACAACATATCATCCACATACAAGACCAGATATATAACACGATCACCAATTAATTTAAAATAAACACAATGATCTTCCTTGCTTCTGGTGAAGCCAAGTCCTTGTATATAGGTATCAAATTTCTGATACCACATCCTTGGTGACTGTTTTAACCCATACAGAGACTTCTTCAACCTGCATACCAGTTCTTTCTTACCCTTCACCATAAAGCCTTCAAGTTGCTTCATGTATATCTCCTCTTCTAGATCCCCGTGAAGAAATGTTGTCTTCACATCCATCCGTTCTATCTCAAAATCAAATGTAGCAGCAACAGATAAAAGTAATCTAATAGAAGTAACTTTGGCAACAGGAGAAAAAATATCACCAAAATCAATTCCCAGCACCTGGGAATAACCTTTTGCTACCAACCGAGCTTTGTATTTCTCCACCTTGCCTTCTACATTAATCTTCTTCTTAAACACCCATTTTCTCCCAATGGGCTTCCTTCCAGCCGGCAACTCCACCAGATCCCATGCATCATTTTTGTGCAAGGATGCCATTTCATCAACCATGGCCTCCTTCCAGAGTTTTCCATCCTCTGAATCTACTGCCTCCCTGACAGTTCTGGGTTCATCATCAGTTATAGTTAAGGCAAAACCTGAACAGAAAGCATATGGACTATACCTTTCTGGTTGCCTTCTTTCCCGAACTGATCTTCTTAAAGCTGGAGTTTGTGGCTCATCATCTTCTGAGTCTTCTTCTGTTGTAGAGTCCGATTCATCCTCCTTTAGCTCAAACTCTATCTTCTCAGGTTCCTTTGGTAGGACTTCATGTTTAACAACATCTTTCACTTCTCTAAACACCACATCTCGCCTGTACACAACCTTCCTTGTTTCTGGGTTCCAAAGCTTGTAACCCTTTAAACCATCCTTATACCCAATAAAGATGCACCTTTCAGATTTATTATCCAACTTGGTCCTTTTCTCCTTTGGAACATGTACATATGCATCACATCCAAATACCTTTAGATGTGAAAGAGAGGGTTTCTTACCAGTCCATACCTCATGTGGGGTCTTATCCTCCAATGCTGATGAAGGTGATCTATTAACTAAGTAACATGCAGTCTCCACTGCCTCTGCCCAGAATTCTTGTCCTAACCCGGTACCACTGAGCATGCTTCTTGCATTTTCCATCAGTGTTCTGTTCATTCTTTCTGCAACTCCATTTTGCTGCGGTGTGTATGGAGTAGTCTTCTGTCGTGCTATACCACACTTCTTACAGAACTCTTCAAATTCCTTCTTGCAGAACTCCCCACCATTATCTGTCCTCAGCGTCTTTATCTTCTTCTCTGTCTGGTTTTCCACCAGAGCCTTAAATTCTTTAAATTTGTCAAAGACTTCAGATTTCTTCCTCAAGAAATATATCCATGTATTCCTTGAGAAGTCATCTATGAATGAAACATAGTACATAGACTTTCCCAGTGATGGAACTGACACAGGTCCAAACACATCACTTTGCACAAGTTCTAATATCTTGTTCGCCCTCTTAGCACCAGAAGGAAAACTCACCCGATTTTTCTTCCCATATACACAATGTTCACAGAAATCGAAATCCAGAGAGAAATTAGACATACCTTCTACCATACCATTTCTATGCAGTATCCGAAGGCCCTTCTCTCCAATATGTCCAAGCCTTTGATGCCATAGCATGGTCTTTTCTCTAGAGATAGCTAGGATTTCCGCTCCACTTTCAGGAACCATAGAATTGTTACACCCATCAATAACAGTGCTACCTTGTAGCTTGTACAGAGTTCCAGTCCAAACTCCCCGCATTAATACCAATGCTCCCCAAACCATCTTGCAGGCATCTTTCTCGAACACTATTTTTACACTTGCATCATCCATCTTGCTTACATAAATTAGATTTCTGGCCAATGCAGGAATATGCAAAACACTAGGAAGTGTTCTAATCCTTCCACCTTGTAGCTTCAGCTTGACCTTTCCACGTCCGATGATTTTGACCTTCCTATCATCCCCTATGAAGACATCACCACCATCATATTTCTCATACTCGCAGAACCACTCCCGATGAGGGGTGAAGTGAAAGGATGCACCTGAGTCAATCAACCATGACTCATGATCTACATGTGTATTTGAAGAAGAAGCCAAATACACATCCCCATATTCATCCGAGGTGGTTTTTGCCTCTGCAGAAGGAGCCTCATCAGATCCCTTTCTTTTCTCAGGAGCTTTAGATCTGCACTCCCCTTTTTAGTGCCCTTCCTTTCCGCATTTCCAGCATACCTTTACAAACTTTCCAGGAGATTTATATCTCCCTCTAGATTTGGATCTCCCACTCGAAACCTTATTCTTGTTTCTATTTTGGGACCTTCCTTGTACAAATAAGGCATCCCCATTTTGGCCCTCCATATTTCTTCGTCTCATTTCCTCCGACAACAAGGCTGAGACAATGCCATCAAAATTCAAGGTAGTTGTATTGCTACCTATTGCAATAACCAGACTGTCCCACGAGTTTGGTAGAGAACACAACAAACTGATGCACTTATCTTCATCTGAGATTTTAATATCAATAGATGACAGCTGACTTACCACAGTATTGAAGGCGTTCAGATGCTCTATCACCGAGTCTCCATCCTTCATCCTTAGGTTATACAACTTTTTCCACAGGAACAAATTATTCACCACAGACTTAGATTGGTACAAAGTCCCAAGTTTTTTCCCACAAATTCTTCGCCGTAGCTTCCCCAGATACATTCAACAATACTAAATCTAAGACACACAACCGTATTGTGCTCGTAGCCTTCCGATCCAGTTTCTTCCAGTCTTCATCTAACATTGCCGTTGGTTTAGTACCTAGATCTACCGCGATCCACTAATCTTTATCTACCAGCTGATCCTCCATCTTGAGCTTCCATAACTCAAAACTCTGACCATTAAATTTCTTGATCTCTATCTTCTCGCCGCTCGCCATCTTCTTTCACTGCAAGAATCAATCCCGCAGATCTCCCACTGAACAGGGTCTACCTCAGGCCCGAGCAAAAAACCCTCGGCAGCAAAGGCGTCCCCTTGAAGCCGAAACAACTCTGATACCAAATGTAGGTTTTAACCCTGAACATAAATTATCTACACACGAATCTTATAACAGAAAATAAACAATAGCGAGAGCATATAACATAAAATAGATAAACACAAAGATTTTCCCCTGGATCCCAAATCGGGACGACCAGCTTGATTTTTCATTATATTCCTTTTAGTGTTACAACACATATATATACATGCCGAAGCATACATAAACCCCAATCCATTAACCCTGGATTAGAACATAACTGTAGTTCCCTTGACTAGAAAGAATATAACACATACCCAACACTCTTCTGGTCCTAGATCAACAATAATCTTATCGAGCTTCATCATTTTGTGGCTCTGCATGATACATAGTAAACAATAGATATTATTTAAACTTACATATAGTTCAAAAATATATATTTTTTTAAATTTTACAAAGAACTTACCTTTTTTGTTTTTCTTGATGTGTTATCAGTATTTTTGTTACTTGATCTCTTGTCACTCATTTCTTTATCAATCTCAAACCTGTACCATATCATTCAATAATATATTTATAAATAATTTTCAAATTTTGAAGTTAAAAAAAAAATCTCAAAAAACCGGTGCGCCATTCATGGTTTATGCACCGACTTCGGTGCATGTCTCTCTTCCAAACGCACCACCATAATAGTATAATAGACCGTACGATGCTCTATGTCAAAAAGGAGCACTGGTGTGTTACATGTCAATGACTGCACTGGTTAACCATGATAAAATAATAAAAATTGTCCAATGTTAGTTTTTTAGCAGAAACCGGTGCCATATTTTACATATGGCGCATCGATTAAAAAAAAATTATTTTTTTATCACATTACATTTTGCGTGTGCTTATAAAATAAAGAGCAACGGTGCGCTACATTATTCCAGGCGCACCGATAAAAAAAATTGTTTTTTTTTTTAAATTCATGCTAGTGCCCACATGGATTGGGATTTGACTATGCTAATCGTCCCATTGGTTGGATGTCTTAGGTCTATATTTAGAAATACAGACCCTATAAATCTAAATTGAAAAGCCCTAATTCTGAAATCACAGAAAGAGGAAGAAGAAAGGGGAGAAACAAAAAGAATGTAAGGTTTGTATCTTTTGAAAGTTTTATTTTTCAAAACAGAATGTTCGCGGCGTGCCATAATGAAATAGCACACCGACAACATATTTCACAAATGGCGCACTGAAAAATTATTTTTTTTTTCTAATTTTTTATCACAGTACTTGTGTGGTGCGTTGGGAGAATAGAGCGTATCGGTGCGTTATTCCACATAGGGTGCACCGACAACTTTTTTTTTTATAGTTTACGTAAGGGATGACATGGATTGGGATTAGACTATGCAGGTCCTCCTGTTGGTTGGATGTCTTAGGCTTATATTTAGAAATACAAACCCTATAAATATAAATTGAAAAGTCATAATTCTTAAATCACAGAAAGTGGGAGAAGAAAGGGAAGAAACAAAAAGAATGTAGGGTTTGTTTCTAAAATGGTTTTTTTTGCAAAACAACACGTTTGTGGCGTGCCATAATGAAAGAGTGCACCAGTGCCATATGCTACATTTGGCACACTGATAAAAACAAATTTTATTTTTTTATTTTTTATCACTGTACTTTCGCGGTGCGCTGCTATAACTGACCACACCAATGCACTATACCCACGAAAAAAAAGTCTGTATTTTTTTAAGATTGATGCAAGGGCCGACATGGATTGGGATCTGACTATGTAGGTCCTCCTGTTGGTTGGATGTCTTAGGCTTATATTTAGCAATACAAATCCTATAAATATAAATTGAAAATCCCTAATTCTGAAATCACAGAAAGTGGGAGAAGAAAGAGCAAAAACAAAAAGAATGTTAGGTTTGTTTCTAAAATGGTTTTTTTTGCAAAACAACATGTTTGCAGTGTGCCGTAATGCAATAGTGCATCGGTGCCATATGTTACATATGGCACACTGATAAAAACATTTTTTGTTTTTATTTTTATTTTTTATCACTGTACTTTCACGATGCGCTACTATAACCGAGCGCACCGGTGCGCTTTGTTACGTAGGGCGTTATTGACCAAAAAAAATCTGTAATTTTTAATATTGACGCAAGCGCCAACATGGATTGGGATCCTAATATGCAAGTCATCCCGTGGGTTGGATATCTTATGACTATATAAACCCTATAAATCTAAATTGAAAAGAAAGAGGGAGAAGAAAGGGCAGAAACAAAAAGAATCTAGGGTTTTGTTTGTAAAAATGGATTTCTTTTTTATTTTTGTTTCTGAAAACTGCAGAAAAGGTGAAAAAACTACAGGAAAAAAAAAAGGTTAAAAAAACAATAAGCTTTGATTTTTTTATTTTACTTCATAAAAAAAAACTACAAAAAAAGAAAAAAAAAACAATAGAGTTTGATTTATTATTTTACTGCATAAAAAAAACTGCAGAAAAAAGTACCAAAAAAAATGAACTTACTCACATCGTTTGAAATTCTATGGTACAGGGTTTGACTAACCAAAGGTTTGGAATTTTGATGGTCTGAATACTTCTGTTCGAACGTATTTCCCTGCTCCACGTTGCTCTTGTGCTCTGTTTTCTCCAAGTATGTATCTTGCAAATCTCTGGCTGAAAAGTTTTGCAAAAATAGTGAAATAATGAAAAGTGTTTAGTATTTAAAGAAATGTTTTATGAAATTAGATTTTCGAAAATATTTTTCCGCCCATTTTTCAATTTACCGCTTTTTTTTCACTTAAAGAAAATAGGGTTGCGCTTTTTATTTTATTTGCGTTTATTCGTTTACCGGTGCGTCCTTTAGTTTAACCGCACCGGTGCATCATTTTATAAAACGGCACTGGTGCACAAAATAAAAAAATCACCGGTGCGGTTTTCTGTACATTACGCACCGAAATGACATTGAAGTTTGTGCACCAAAATTTATTGTTGTTTTTCTCAAATGTAGGGAGAAAATATCATATATTATATGGAATGGACAATTCTTTAAAATCCATCTTGTTCCATAATATTTCTCAAATTCCATTGCGGAGTTCTCTCAATCCATGTGGAGACGTAATATTTACTTCAGATTTGTTTTATTTTTTCACTATCTAATTGAATTTATATATGTTCTTTATCCATGCAGTCAATCACGCACAACTTAATTAAATTATAATTTATACAAATTTGCAGGTTCATGCAGATTTAGAATCGAGTTTAGATGCACAAAATATTCAAACTACTCCAAAACGTCGGAAGTTCTTATCAGGAGTTGCATACCGCAAGGCGCATTTAGTAGATGAAAATGGACAGCTGGTTCACCCTGCCAATTGTAACAATATTGCATCTTCTAGCCACATTACCAGGACAATGATGGTAATTATAATTATAATTGTTTGGTATATATATTGATTAATATGTAATTATATCAACTTCAAACCAATTTATAATCATGCAATATTGTCAACGTGGTTACTAATTGATATCATATATTTTGTACTAATCATGTTAATTTTTTTTTTAATTATTAGGACTCTAGTGATGATGAACGACCTACCTACCATCTTCCGTTGCACCCCACGACAATGTCAAATCAAGAGAAGACTGAATTAAGAGAAAAAATTGGAGAGGAATGATACCAAGAATGGTTGAATCAACCACCGAATCAATTCCTGCTACGTCCAGATTCACCAATTAGGAATGACTACAGCAATAGTAGTTCTTCACAAGCTGGAAATGGAGGCAATGAAATAGAGGTTGGTATGGATGATTACTTAAGGGATACGATTTCCATGGAGAAAATTTTGTTAGATGCATTCCAAAATGATGATCAACTAGGGGATGATGCTCATATCGCTGACACCTTTTTCAAAAGCCTTAAATTTTCTTCCACCACCCCTCTCTTTGGACCTGGTGGTCAGTCAAAGTCTACCCAGTTGGGGACAAAAATGTTACTGTACAACTTGAAAGCAAATTTTAGCTTGTCTAATGCATGTTTCTCGGAACTTTTGAGGTAAGTTACCATAAAGTATTCCCCTTATATAAATTTGAAATATAATCAGTACATTGCAATGAACATTACAAATGTTAAATTTTATGAACGTTAATAATTATATCGACATTAATGTACATTTAATATTAATATATTTTTCCATGATCACCAACTACAGGTTATTCAAAGATAAGGTTCTTCTGAGTGATAATGTGTTGCCCAGTAGCTGCGAAGAGGCAACGAAATTGTTGAAAATGTTGGGTGTTGAGTACATATCATATCATGCATGTCCAAATGATTGTATTATATATAGAGGAGAATATGTAGACAAAGAGATGTGTCCGAAATGTGGGCATGAAAGGTATGATAAATCAAAAAAGAAGGGTAAATCACGTACTATTCCTCCTTTTAAGATATTGAGGCACATGCCTATAATCCCAAGGATTCAAAGGCTCTTTCGTTGCAAAGAATTAGCTATGTTGCAGGGATGGCATGCCTCACACAGAAGTGAGTTGGGAGTTATGCGAATCCTAACTGATTCAATAGCCATGAAGCATATAGAGGATACATGGCCCGAAAAATTCAAGAATGAAGTACGAAGTCTACGACTCAGCATAGCCATGGATGGCGTCAACCCATATTCCCTCCAGAACACCAACTATTATGTTTGGCCTGTAGTAGTGGTTAATAACAATATCCCCCCATGGTTGTCCATGAAGAATGAACATCTTATGTTGGCTCTCATAGTCCCTAGTAGAAGACAAGTGAAGAATATGGATGTCTACTTACAACCACTGGTAGATGAATTGAAGGAATTATGGGATGGAATAAATGTATACAATGTATCAAGACTCATCGCAACAGAGAGGAGTTTTACGTTGTATGGCATATGTGCTTACACGACACATGATTATCTAGGCTTAGGAGTTTGCTATGGTAAATTACATGTTTAATTTATTGACTTTTTTATATATAATGTAACAATATTCTTTCACATATTAGTTATTTAATTCATTGTAATAATATTTGTTCTGATCTTCATGATATTCTTTAACGTTCCATGCATATTAATTAATGTATACAAATATAATCTTGCAGGTCTTGTAACAAAAGGGTATTTTGGATGTAAATGTTATGGACCTTCTCTGAAAGCTAGATGGTCCAAGGACCTACAAAAGCCAGTGTATGATTGCTCCAGGATATTCCTACCAGAACAACACCCTTACAGAAGAGCAGCATCCACTTTCAATGGTAAACGAGAGAGAACCCAAAGGCCTCCAATAATGACACCAGCTGAATGAATTAGAGCATATGAGAGAGATAAGGAGAAGGAGTTCATATAAATGTTCGATTCAAATGGGGAGCCTAAGTTCGATGATCCAGATTTATTCAACACCTATGTTGAGAAATTGCCCATTGGGATGAAAAGGAAATCTATCTTTTATGACCTCCCATATTGGGAGCATCTTAAGATTTCCACTTATTAGATCCCATGCATATATTTAAAAATGTTTCATCTTCTTTATGGAGGCACATATCATCGAAACAAAGTGACACATTGGCTATTAGGAAAGATCTTATTACTTTAAAAACTAAAAATAAATATTGGCCAAGACGATTAGAACGTACAGGATCAGAGGTAGGCGTTGGTCCCTCTAATTCATGGTTTTTCAAAGAAGGTGATGTCCCATGGATTTAAAAAAAAGATGATATATCTTTGGCAAAGGAAGTTATAATGGATGCGAGGGCGCCAACTTCATACAGGTCTTCACTAAGATGCTTCTTCACCATGGATGACCATTTTTCGGGGTTGAAATCACATGACCATTTGAATCTTTTAAGAGTACATATAAAGTCAAAAGCATGATTTTATTATTTTTTATATTAATAAATTTTATCCCATGCGGGGATCATAAAAAATAACTAATTTTGTATATTATTGCACGTGTTTATAACTTTGCAGTGCCATTATCCTTTTTTTGTGCATGGATGTGTGAAACATGAATTCCCTCAAGACCTATGCCGTGCCATATATAAATTATCTTCATTTGTACATTGGATCACGTCAAAGGAGATTCATGTGGCTAGCATTCCATGGTGGCATCAAGAGATAGTTGAGATTGTTTGTATGTTTGAGAAGGAACTGCTGACGAGTTTCATGGTCTTACAGGTTCATCTTCTAATCCACCTAGTAGATGAGGTTGAATTAGTTGGGGTTATTTCTTTTCATTGGATGTTCTTCTTAGAGAGGTATATGAAGAAATTGAAATGTTTTTTTCGACAAAGGGTAAAACCCGAGGGGTCTATGGCAGAGGGGTACATATCGTATGAGTATTTCTACTATGCCAGTGGGTACATCAAGCAGATCGACAACAGACCAAGTGTGGTGATTTGGAACGATCAAATGGATGAAGACAAAAGAGAAGGAGAGTTGCTCCAAACGAGTGGAAAAAAGTGCTTGATAAAGAGTAAGCAACTTATAATTTTTCAAATTTACAAAAAGTAATTAATATTCATGTTGAACTTCGATATAATGTATAGTTTGATCTCTAAGTAATATATAATGTTGGTTTGATTTCATCAGCAAATGCAGAAATTGAAGCAATCAATAAATTCATTCTTTACAATTCTGAAGCGACACAACCATGGGTTGCATTGTACGAACAAAATAGGATGAAATGGGATACTGACAGCAAATAATTCAGATGATTGAATGGTAGAAGTGTGCCTTATCCCGATCATTTAAAAGAAAATATGCCAAAAATATGCCCCAACAGTTGGGTTGCTGACCAAGTCAGAGAGAAATACGGCACTACCAGTTGTTACCTGCGTGCTGAAGAGGATGCGCTAAACATAGGGATTGGGTGCAGCAACTTGGTAATAATATTTTTAATTTATATGTAAATTTGAAACTTATATTAAGACATCTACATTTCATATTTTAACTACTGTTGGATTATTATTTATAAGACACATGACACAATGATTTTTTTTAACTTTTTTTATAATAGGTGCATTTGTTCCCATCTATGTGGGCATATGGACACCATTTTCGCACAGAAAATACCGATGCTAGAAACATCATAGAAGACTGTGGAGTGGAAGTCGAGTTTGATCAATCTAGTTGATCTAGCCACCGTGATCAAAAACTAGTACGAGGGACGTTAGGTTACGTCGGAAAGATACAAGAGATCATTGAAGTGGATTTTTCTTCCTTCCAATGTGTTATTTTTAGGTGCAAGTGGTGGGACACCTTTGATCGGAATAATGTAAAGGAAGATCGCGATAGTAGGCTGATATGTATCAACTCTAGAAATATCTGGGATGAAGCTAAGGAGCCCTATGTTTTCCCTAAACACTGCAACCAGGTGTTTTTTTACCCAGATGTGTTGGATAGGGATTGGTGGTTCGTATTGACACATGACCCTAGATCAAAAAATATTTTTGAGAACAATATTGTTATCATGCCATGCGAGCTAGAAGATAATGAGGATGATCATGTGAACCGAGAGTGATATGGTACATGTGTTATTTCATCAATATTTATAATTTTTAAGATGGGTTTTTCGAAATATTAATATAATATGTATTTTGAATTAATTGGTAATTTGCATTGTGTTAATGTTAAAATCAATAATTCACTTGATAATTTGGTATTATGTTGATCTCGAAAACAATGGCGTATTTTATAAATTAATTCTTTTATTTTGTATCTAAGATCATAATAAAATAATTATAATTCTAAAGTATAGGAATTTATTTGCATTATTTTCTAAACTTTATTATGTTACAATAAATCATATTATTCTAGATTTATTATTTTACAATTATTTAAAATTTAAAAATTTAAAAATTTAAATTTTTTAATAAATTCATTTCACATTAATACAATTAAAATTTTACAAATATTTTATATACAATTACAATTAGAATTAGAATTACAATTTTACAATTTCACTTACAATTAAAATTACAATTACAATTTTAGAATTTTACATATATACAATTACAATTTTACAAATTAAAAAATTACAATTACAATTACAATTTTACAATTTTAAAAATTACAATTACAATTACAATTTTAGAAATTCACATATATACCATTACAATTAACTTTTTAGGATTTTAAATACAATTATAAATACGAATATTACAAATTTACAATATCATGCTCATTTGGTATTAAATTAATTAATAAACATCACGTTCATGATAACCATCGTACAAACATCATATTTGACTAAAAAACACATTCAAAATCGCTAACTGCATCATCGTGATCATGATCATCTAAAAAAACACAATTAACATTATATATTAACATCATCAGTACAACACAAACATCAAATATACATCTCATGTCAAATATACATCTCATGCTATCACATACACATCTATCTGCAAGCTGCACATTAAATGAACATATCTAACATGACCTAACAACATACACATCATGATGATCACCAACATGTAAATTAAGTAAACTAAAACATGAACATAAAATACATGGACCATATATATATATATATATATATATATATATATATAATGTTAAAAATATACAACTGTAATGTAAATGTCATGGATCAGCTGGTGGTAGTACAACATCAATATCAGTACTAGTGGCCGATGGTCCAGCCTCATCTCCATGATGACTGTTGATAGATGCTAGTGGAGGCTCATGCAAATCTGGTGCGGCGTGAGGCTGTGAACGATCGTGAGATGATGGTACCTTGTGCCTCACAGACTGTCCATCATGTGTTGTAGCTCAATCGTAATGTGCAACAGTCCTCGTCAGTCGCGTAAAAGTTGTTGTAACTCCTACGACATGCCGCATCAGGCTGTACATGTCACGCGTCATGCCTCTCCACATCTGTGATAGCCTGTCATCGGCTTCTATGTCTCTAAAATCAATGGGCCTGATGCCCGCCTCAACAATCAATGCAATGATTTGGTCGCCTAACTCCATCTTGTATCTAGCATCACTAAGATGTCGACCATGCACTGGTGCACCAGTAGGAGCAAGTCTCTGATCTGGACCAGCCTCCTAATGATCCTCGGAAATATCTGCATGCCCTCATCCTCATCATGAGGATCCACACCTGGATCAGGTGGTGGTGGCGGCATATCCTCGCCATCAGAAGAGCTAATGTCTACAAAATATATACAAGTACACAACAATAATTAGAGGATTTTATTACACAATTTAATAAAAACAAGTTAAAGAACATGTTAGAATAAATTTAAGTAAAACAATAATATTACCTCTATCATCTGGCGGCTCATCAGCTGTGAAGAGGATGTTGGCACACCCTCGCCAATCCAACCCTGCATAAGGACAGGGGACCAAAATGAAGGGATGCTCATCAACACTGGCTAGCAACTCCAGTGCATCATCTGATATCTTCGCTGGAAAAAGAGTCTCCTCCCTCTTGGGCATCATCTGCCCCCACATGTGCATACGTGCCTCAGTAATCATCCTACGAGGTTGCCAAAGAAAAGAAGGCCTTGTCTTTGGAAACCTCTCAAAAAATAAACAAAAAATCTCTGAAGCAAAAGGGAAGTTGACCCTCCCTTGTGCATGAGCACGACATCTATCTAATGTTGTACAGAACTGCCACAAAAAAATGGTAGACCACCTGAAAAGTTGTGGCTGCTATAGTAAAGAATCAACATAATATAAAAACTAGCAACTAATGTGTTGCCCGTCACTGGTGTTGTGCGAAATGGTTGAAATGATAAGTGAGAGACATTGGACCTCCTCACGACCAAATGCACCAATATGTAACTGCCCTCCAGCGACCTAAAACTTTGCATGAGATACTAAATTTTCTCCAATGTATCTCTGGGAGTAAACTTACTGACTCCCTGCCACATAGCTAGCTGGAACCTCAGGGAACGAGGGAAAATCCACCCCTCTCCTCGATAGTCTGGTAATAAAATATACATCCTCCTCAGTGGGTGTGTACCACTGGTTGATACCAACCCGGAAAGCCTGTTGCTGGGCATTCCACCTTCGGATAAGGTGTCTCAAAAACAAACTATGGGACTTTAGGGAAGTAGCCTCCTCATAGAACTTGAGGAGGCCTACCTGCCTAAGGAGCCCCTGTGTCGCTGCTGTAATAGGGCGAGGGTACGCATCTCTCTCCCTCTCTCTTGCCTCCCACAGGTGAACCATGTTATACTGTTCCGCCTGTTGTTGTTGTTGCCCCTCTTCTCTCTTTTCAAGTCTCTGAATGATTGACATATTAAACACAATTTTTTTATTAAATGACACATGTATTTAAAAATATACGTATATATTTATTTTTTGAAAAATAAATAAAACAAGAGTCGGTGCGCCAAAAACACAGTCTCGCACCAGTCCCAGTGTGTCACCCCACAGAGCACACCGGATACGGTGCACCTCATGATATCAACTGCGCCGGAAGCGGTGCTCTAGAAAATGTTTTTAGCGCACCATTCACTACGTGCGGTGACTTCACTATCCGCCTGGGGCTTATAATTAATTTAGCACACTGCCCTCTTGCCACCGTAAAATGTTGTTGGTGTGGTATTTTAAGATGCCGCACCGTTGACCTAGGCCAAATACGGTAAGCCATGCGCTGAAAAAAATATCTGTCCCGGGGCCATTATCTCAGTCAATGCACCGCTCCACCACAATTGAACTAGGTCAATGGTGCGGCCAGGTAGCTGACTGCACCGCTCTTTTTAAATAAATTTAAATAACACGGTGTGCCTTTGGTATCCACCCCGGAATCGGTGTAGATGCCCTTAGCACCGATTTACCAGCCCGAACCGTTGACAATGTCGAATTGCAGTTTCGGTGCACTGAAAACATTACCGGCCCCGAGGCTGATAATTCCGTCAATGCACCGAGTTGCCGCGATACACCATTGTCAACAGTGCGGCCTGGTAACCGATTGCACCACACTTTTATTTTTTTTTAAAATTAACACGGTGCGTCGCGCGGTACCGCTCCAGAACCAGTGGGGATACCGTCAGCACTGAGTGCAGTGCGGCCTATAAATTTACAGGCAGCACCACAAACCGATGCGAGCCGAACGACTCGAGCGCACTGCACGACAATTTTTTTTTTAAATGGTTAATTTTAAGGTTTTTTCAAATTCTAATCCACTAAAAGGTTTAATTATGGAAAAGCAAGAAAAATACTTATACATTTACCCGTCGAGGAGGCATATTGGCTGTATAATTTGCAAAAGAAAATTTGTCCACTATTTTATAAAATTCAGGCTAGAAATTGGTGGCAATGCACAACAGCAGTGCGTGCAATAAGTGCAATGGGAGCATGGATGTCAGTGCGGCTCAAACAAGGATAACTTGCACTAGTGCTTGAGAGCTCTATAGCACTGAAAAAAATGAAAAATGTGGTTTTTTGGCCGTAATTTGTTTTTTATTTAACCCTGTTCCGGTGCCCAGGGTTTTTTTTGGCATACAGATGCGTTTGCACTATGCTGCCCTGAGCGCTTTCTATTTTTGCATGCATTTAGGAGGCACTAGGGTGGCCTAGTAGTAACGCATCGGTGCTCTACAGTAATAAGACGCACTGGGCACGCTTTCTGGTGAACAGATGATTTGTGCGGTTTTTTGGCCATAACTTTGTTTTTTTTAACCCTTTTCCGGTGCGCAGCATTAATGGGGCCCCGGTGGGTTTCGGTCATTCCGCACCGGGCGGTTTCTATTCTGCGTGCTTTTTATGAGACACTGGGGTGGCTTAGAGGTAATGCATTGGTGTTCTACAGTAATAAGACGCACCAGGGATGCTGTTTGGTGAACCAATGATTTCTGTGGTTTTTTTGCCGTAGTTTTGTTTTTTTAAACCCTTTTCTGGTGCACGATATTAATGGAGCCCCGGTGCATTTTAGCCACTCCACACCGGGTGATTTCTGTTCTGCGCACTTTTTATGAGACACTGGGGCGACTTAGCAGGAACTTCGTATGATGAACCAATGATTTGTGTGGTTTTTTGGGTGTAATTTTGTTTTTTAACCCTTTTCCAGTGCACGGAATTTATGGGGCCCCGGTGCATTTCACTCATTCCACCCTGGGCTATTTCTGTTCCGCGTGCTTTTTATGAGACACCGGTGCTGAATATTTAACATGTACCAGTGTTTTTCCTTAATAAAAAGCACCGGGCGGGTGTGTATGGAGCGCACGGTTTTCGGTGTGCCAATGTTTTATGTGGTTTTTTTGCCCTTATTTTTGTTATTTAACCATCTACAGGTGCGCGCATTTTATGGATGCCCAGGTGCATTTGCTTGATTCCACACCGGCATGGAAGTTATGTAAAGTGCCGGTACTCTACAGAATTACAATGCACCAGGTGTGTGTGTACGGAGCGCATAGTGTATGGTGTGACAATTTTTTAATCGCATCGGTGCTATTTCATCTTGAATGCACCAGTGCGTTTTTTGGTGATAAGAGCACTGGATGAAATACATCCGAAAAAACCTCCACCCGCCAACCTCCTCTAGGAACCTCTGCTAGAAATGAATGTCTGGGGTATTTTTATAAGGAGTTCCTCAAAAACATCTGCTAGAGGGTATTTTCCTTGTAGTGTTGCAAGAAGGAAGGAATTAAGAAGGAAATTATATTTCCCTATAATCCTGAACAAAATGGAGTGGTTGAGAGAAAAAACAAGTCTATTATGGATGTTTCCTGAGCTATGCTCCATTATTAAAATTTTTCAAAGTTCCTTTAGGTGAAGCAACAAATACAATGATATATGTTCAAAATAGAGTTCCCCATTAAGCATTGGATAACGAGACTCCCAAATAAGTATTCAGAGGTTTCAAGCCAAACATTAACCAACTTAAGATATTTGGTTTCCCCGTATATTTCCATGTGCTGAAAGAAAAAAGGATCAATCTAGAAGCCATCAGAATAAAATGTATGTTTATTTGGTATTGTGAAGGTTATTAAACATTTAGAATATATATTCCTTGTCAAAGGAAGGTTGAAATTAGTAGGGATATAACATGGAATGAATATGTTTCCCTTGGAAAAGAAAGGGGCGTTGCTTTGCCTCCTCCTCCTCCTGAGAAGAAGATGATGACATGGATATTATAAAAGGTCCTTTTGTACCAAAATCTGAGAGAGAAATTGTTGGTGATCCAATGGAAGCCCATGGACTCCTTGGATCCTCCTCCACGTGATCCCCCTGTAAGGAAGAGACCGCTTTGGCTTTGTCACACATTACAAGACGTTGAAAGACATGTTTTTTTTGTGTGGAACATTTAGAGAAATAAAGAAGTCATGCAAGTAACGGGGATATGTTGTAGCGATGAGTAATGTTATTCTATTTGAGCCTCTCACCTTTGAATAAGTTGTGAAATAATGAGTCTGGAAGGATGCTATGGCCAAATAATACGAATCAATCATGAAAAATGGTGTATTGAATGTCATTCCAAGTCCAAAGGGGAAATCAATCGTGACTTCAAAATGGTTATTCAAGATCAAGCATGGATTTGATGAAAGAATTGAGAAATAAAAGGTGAAGTTCATGGCAAGAGGATTCTCCCAGAAAGAGGCAGAATATTATGATGATGTATTTTCTCTTGTAGCCCGATATACCACCATTCACTCGATAGTTTCCCTTGTTGCTAGTCAAGGATGGATCCTTCACCAGATGGATGTGAATATGGCATTCCTTCATGGAATGTTAAAGGAAGAAGTTTTACATTAAGAATCCATAGGGATTTGAATTGAAGAATTGAAATACATATGTTTGCAGGTTGAAGAAGGCATTGTATGGCTTGAAGAGAGCCACCATAGCACGGTATATGTGTATTGATAGTTACCTGGTGAAGCTTAGATTCACTAGAAGCAACATTGATCCCAACCTCTACTTCAAGGTGGTCCAAGGTATGCCTTTGATTTTTTTTTTATATATTGATGATCCATTTTTTACAGGTAGTGATCCCCTAATGATCAAGTGTAAGTGGGAGTTGGCCTTTGAATTCAAGATGAAGGACCTTGGACTCAGTACTAATTTCTAGGCCTTGAGGAGTGAAAAAGTCCCGATGAGATTTTCCTTTCATAGGGTAAATATGTCATGAAGTTGTTGGATATATTTGGAATGACGAAATGCAAGTCCTTGGCCACATTAATGGAAATAAATTTCAATAAGTTATGTGGAGAAGTTGCATGCCTCAATTTGGAAAATCCATCAAAGTATAAACAGTTAATTGGGGCTTTCATGTTTCTTGTGAGCACTCATATGGGAATATGATTTTCAGTTAACACTTTGATTCAATTTATGATCCAGGTGGCTCCAGACACCCTCAAGAGACCAACAGGGCTCAGAAATGGTCAAAATTCAAAGTGGCCGGATTGCTCTCAAACTAGGTTAAGATTGAAGTGCTCGTATCCGTGATTCCAACAGTGCAAACAGACCTCCAATCAAATCACGTATGGAGAAGTTAGAGTGAGTCAAATTTTTGGTCAAAGTTAGGCAGTGGGCCAGGTTTAAGTGTCCCACAAATTCACCGTCAACTGGTAGGGAACTTAGCTCCCGAAAGCGGGCGAAATTGTGGCCTCTTTAAATTTCCTAATAACCCTTATTTTGGGAAAAAAATTAAATAACTAATTTAAAAAAAAAACGAGAAATATTAAAAAAATACGGGTGGCAGGTCGCCACCCCCGCCGGTCAGTTTGGTTGTATTAAAATAATTACGAAAACCAAATTTGGTTGGCGGGCCACCAACCGTGCCAACCATTCTGATCTAAATAAATATAAAAACTATATTGCATGGGGTTAGGTCAGTGCTTGGTTGACCGAGGACCCCGCCCAAAAAATCATTACATGACACAAGGTCGGTGGGGTTTGAAGCCACGGCCGACGGGACCACCGGCCCCGCCCAATGTGGCGACCTTTTATGGTATGATCACCAGCAAAAAATGCCACAGTTAAATCCGCTCAAAAATCCAACGCCAAAACAAATATCAACAAAATGAAAAACATGGAGGGTCGGCGAGGTTGGAACCCCCGACCTCCCTCCTTAAACTCCTCCCCCTAACCACTCTACCCTTGGTGGCGGCTTTGTAAAGTCCGCCACCCACCTCCTTATAAAACCATTTATTTACCTTGTTGAAGGGGGAGCACAAGAAAACAGAGGACGAGAAGAATGAAGGAGCGGGAGGAGATCAAAGCAGAGTTCGAGTTTTATATTCCTTCCTTGCAGGGCGAAACCATGAGCCATGGAGATGGCGGAACCATGCCCCAGGGAATCTTGAGGGAATAAAAAAAATTCCTTGAGGCCCAGAAGTTGCAGGATATAGAATTCGACAAAATTTATGTCGATTTTACACTTCGCGGTGACAGGAACTCAATGGTGATTCATGTTTCAGCAGCAAAGCTTCTCATTTTTTCGGCCATTTTCAAGATTGGAGTGACGATGTCAAATTCTCAAATGTGGAAAGTCGATTCTATGCCTCTCAACACCACGGATTTGATGGTGCAGCCAGATTAAGCAGCCGAGCATCCACTTCTTCAGCCAACTTCAAGGGTTGAGGTATATGTAGTTTTGATCATGTGCCTCTTTTATCATTTGCTATGAGATGTATTATGTTGTTTAGATCATTGCTTGATGTGTGTTTTGGGATCTATGTTTCTACTTCATGTGAGATGTATTCGCCATGCATTTTCATGTTTGATTGAGATCCCCATGTAACCTTGTTGAAGGGATCCTCATCATCACCTTCTATAATTTTATGTCATGCTGATAAGAGGTCTATTGTGAGTGAGAGTTATTGTAATGGAACGTCTCATGGAGAGACAAGCCACTCATGTTGAGGGAATATATCCTTATATGGTAGAATACATATTCTGTGTACATCATCACCATTTACAACACTATATGAAGCGGTCTACCCCATTTTGACACCGGGCCCGGAGACGTAGCCCACACTAGGTGAACTCCATTATCAACGTCTCGTGTTATTATGTTGTTGAATATTGTCTTGTTTCCTCTTGCTTAAAGCATGCATATGTGTTATTTTAATGCTATTTTTAGTGCAATTCTAACCACATCACAGAAGTAAAATATCATGGATAAATCCAGTAGTTAACAGACCTGGATAAAGATGGTATCAGAGTAGTCTTCTTGTTGACGTGAATTGCGAGCGAGAACAATGTTTGAACGTGCAACAATGAAGGATGACAAAGACATGTACCAGGCCATGTTGAGGATTTCCAAAATGGTGTACATAATGTTTGATGCTTACGAGCAGAGAATAAAGGAAGAGGAGAAAGAAATATCAGAGAACGATGCTTCATCCACATCTTCTAGGGCTTATGTATATTCTTCGTCGCCTTCATTGTCTTCTCATCATTCAAATGAGGAGATCAACTAGAGTCTTCGAAAAGATAATGTTATATTAAGGAGGCTACTATGAGAAGAGAAAGAAGAGAAGCAAAGATTGTATCTTTAGTTGCAATCCGTGGAAGAGGCCTTGGAGAATTCAACGTGCAATGAATGCTTAAATAATCCTTCACCGTCTGTTTATAAATTGACACCTAAGGTAAACAATGTTGATTGTTCTTCAGTTTCATCTTGACATTCTATCATTTCTATGGGAAACATGGATATACCCATTACAGTAACTAGCATGAGACTCCTTACCAAAATGGGGTATAAAGGAGGAGGACTTGGTGTTAATGGCCAAGGCATAACTCAACCATTAGAGATTGTGTAGAGACCCTGATTCGCACATTTGGGATACACTGAAGGAAAATGCTCAGAGGTGTTAGAAGCTTCCAATACATGGTTGAAATCATTGGGGAAAGAGAATGATGGGAAAACTTCACCATAATCCTATGATAGCGCACATTACAGAGAAAGAGCTGAGGCAAGCTCTTGTCACCATGATTGTACCAGAGACCAACAAGCAAGGTATAAAAAGTTGTGATATTCTAGTGTTCATTTTTATTACAAGCATGTCGCTAACAATGAACATAGATCATGGCATCAGAAAACATATAGTTTTTATGGATTACATAACCATGTATTTGTTGAGTGTTGGAAGAGAATGGCAACACGAAAGAGGATGAGGCGTGAAAGGCCTTCTCCACACTAGGGAAAGAAGAAGGTAAATAAGGTCTAGAGGAATAATACCCATTGCATTCATTGCAATAGAAGTGGCCATCAAAGAGCCACGTGTTGGAGGCTCCATCTAGAGCAACATCTCAAGGACAAAGTGTCAGTGCATTAACTAGATGAAACAGTTGTTCGACAAGAAAATGCGCCACAGAGAGATGACCCATTCATTTTGATAAGTGAGAGATGATTTTCTAGGTGTGTTAGTGTGTCATGGCCTTGCTTTTTAAATCATTTGTTGTAATTTAAAATGTAAAATTGATGATGTGTTTTTCATCACTTATGAAGAAATAATGATGTTTTGGCCTTGTATGGATAACTGCGGTATTGATTCCATTTTAATGTAAACTTGACCACCGATTATGTGCTATAAACTCGTGGAAAGTATGGGATGCTTAGGTCATAGTTGGTCATGTAATTGAGCATGTAATTGGAAAAATGTTGTACTACAGGTTTTCAGAGGATGCAAGTGTCGGTTCATCGCTTATGACTCCAAAGGACAAAGGCGAAGGAGAAGTAAGGGTGACCTTTTCAGAAAACTTGTGGTGTCGACAAGGTACAAAGCAGCTATAGATTATGTTCATTTTTTTGGTGGACCAAAATCTCCTCGGTGGGGAGGATTGATCCAGGTGGCTCTAGACACCCTCATGAGACCAAGAGGGCTTAGAAATGGTCAAAATTCAAAGTGGTCGGATTTCTCTCAAATTAGGTTCATATTGAAGTGATCGTCGCCCTAATTCCAACGGTATGAATGGATCTTCAATCTGAGCCCGTATGGAGAAGTTAGAGCGAGTCAAAGTTTTGATCAAAGTTGGGCAGTGGGTCAAGTTTAAGTGTCCCACAAATTCACTGTCAACTGGCAGGGAACCTAGTTCCCGAAAGTGGGAAAAAATTCCGGCCTCTTTAAATTTCTCGATAACCCTTATTTTGGAAAAATTTTAAATTAAATAATTTGTTTTAAAAAATGAGAAATATTAAAAAAATAGCGGTGGCAGGTCGCCACCCCCACCGATCAGTTTGGTTGTATTAAAATAATTACGAAAACCAAATTTGGTTGATGGTCCACCAACCCCACCAACCATTCTGATCCATATATATAAATATAAAAACTATAATGCGTGGGGTTGGGTCTGGGCTTGGTTGACCAAGGACCCCGCCCACAAAACCGTGACATGGCACACTAGCATATTTGGCCCAATTTTCGACGGCCAAAATGCCGCTCTTGCGACACATAGACGACCTAAGAGTGACACTATTAGGTGGGGAAAAACGTCGGTTCTCTTAAAGTCGAAATTCTGACACTTGGCTTAAATGTTGGTAGAGCGACGCTATCTCCGACAATTTTTTGGTGGTGTCACAAATTTGACGTTTCAAATTTTCCGTTGCTCTTCCAAAATTTCACGCTTGGTCACTCTTCTAACATTTATAAGCGTTAGAATGCCAACGCCAACTAACACCATAACTGATGTTTTAAGCGTCGCTCTTTCGACGAAAAAAAAAGTCGCTCTTTCGACGAATCGTTTCGTCGCTCTTCCGACCAAAATAAACGTCGCTAGTCTGACGCTTCTAAATGTCGGAATACCGATGAAAACAAAACATTGTTTTAAAAAAAACTAAACGTCAGAATAGTATGGCCCGAAAATCAAAGGTAAGACCAAAAGTCACGTTAAATTTTTTTAATACATAAAAATTTAAATGTCACGTTAAATGTTTATAGACACAAAACATTGTTTAAAAAAAACTAACACCAGATAATATGGTCCAAAAATCAAAGGCAAGACCAAAAGTCACGTTAAATTTTTTAATACACAAAAAATTAAATGTTACGTTAAATCAAATATTTAATATTTCAATCCTGCAATCTGGTTCAAAAAGGGCACTTTTTTGGATAGCTTGCCATAAGCCAAATGAGAACCTCCAAATCGACGTAAATATGTTAATCCAGGACTGGCATGATGAAATAATCAGAACGTAAAATAAATTCCATATACAACAAGCTCTACAAAAGCATCCTCTACAACCCTATGACATAAGGTCAGTCCATTGCCTCTTGCAGTGGGTAGAATTCCCCAATCAGTCAATGTCCCTCGAATCCAGTTCAATACTTTGTAGGCAATAGACCTGACGAATATTACTAGATGTTGTCAAAAAAAAAGTTAAAACGTTAAAAATATGAAATAACAAAATCTATACTCTATAAATATTTGACAATGCCCAAAATGTATCTAGAATTGATCTATAGAACACAATTCTAAATCCTGAAATTACCAAGCACATTTGAGATATTAATAACAAACTACACGTGAGAAAAAATTCAAGGTTGGACAAATTTGTATATCCATGATCACAATCCAAAAGTATGATTGAACTAAATGAACTGATTATTGTGTGCAGTGTGTGCGCGTGAGGCACATAATCACAGGGAATGCAGACAGGAATTTTGGCGTACCAAAAGCATAAGTAAATTAGAGTGTGATGCAATAAATGCACGGACAATAGAGCACAGGCACAGAACACAGGCACACAATAAATGGAAACCCAGGATAACAATTAAAATAGAACATAGATACATTTGCATGTGTTATTATTTTAATGTGCCAGCTTACCAGTGCTGCAGAGATAATGCAGGGGATTAATGGTTATTCGGGGTAGAGTTTCTTGAATTGGTTAGTATGCTTGGTACCTTTTCTACTCTACAAAATTGGTACACTGACCCATTTACACTTCTTTTTTTCATTCAAAAGAAAAGTGTTTGGTGCAGTTTCTTGGTGTACAGAGATTCTTCATTCTTTCCTGGGAGAGACATGGGTGAGAACATTATGGATGCATCTAATGGAGACTAAATATAGGGGAAGTAGAAAGCACTAACCTTGAATTTAAATAACATTTGCATAAAATGTCAATTTCACTTGTGGATACTAGAGCAAAACACGCCAATTTTTCTTGAAGTACTAGACAATATATTCACTAGATTCTAGATGTCGATCCTCTCCAATTAAGCTACCCAAACAATGTAAGGAATTCTAGTGCAGTCTCCCTCCACCATCTATCAAGTGAGTGATAACAACACTTTATTCCACCTGAGATTTTCCATCATAAGCAACAAATTATACCCCTTGCCTCCAACACTCTGCTCCTACATGCAACAATACCTTTATCCCACTTCCAGGGAAAAGAAATAGCTCATGCAAGCTTTCATGGTCTATGTCCACGATATTACACCTTGTATATGAATGACTAGTGTTGCTTCTCAATGTTACTAACAATTGTGAATAAACAAAAATTCCCATTGGTAGGAATTTAAGTATTGTCATAAAAGATGGAACAAAAACTAAGTCTATGATAGCTATGCCAGGTCTCCCTGCTAGAAATATACTAGATGCACTGACAGGAAACACCATTTGTTTTTTTTTCCTGTTATACATGCCATGAGATTGAGTGTTGTTGTTTAAAACTCCTCAAACAACCCTGCTCACCTTCGCATTCAGGTTGTCGTACTTAGCTTTCACTATTTTCCTCAACTCAAAATATGCTTACACCATCTGGATCTCACTATAATTTTTAAAATTATGCATTCAACCACTCTTAAGTTGTTACTATAGTTTTTACTCTTAAGGATTGAATCTAGAGTTGTTACTCTTTCCCAAGAATCAAATCCTGATGCAAAATTTCATCGCCAGGAGCAAGCCTAAAAGACAAGGTAGAAGGTCAAGTTTCATGATTGGTACTAAGAAGAAGTGCACATCAAATAGGATAGGAGTGAGGGCAAAATTTATAGCCGCTGTGAGACCCACTTAAGGATGAAATTATCTGCATTCTATCTATGGGTTTTAAGATCCAATTCCCCATCTATTTATTAGTTTTTCACCCACAACAAGCCGAGCTATTTTTTTCGAGAGAAGTTGAAGTATTTTGTGCCAAATCTTTGTCGAAATGGAATTGACTTGCATGATTAAGGAGCCATTAGTTTGACCTTATTCCAGATATGGAAGATACATTTCAATACTTGTAGTAGATCATCCATCAAGGACGAATTTGATATCAGTCCTATAATAGCTCTAATGAATAGTTCAAGTTGGTTTCTAGGCATCACCAAGATAAGATCTATTGGAAGAAACCTTGTTTTAGGTGAAACCATTACAGTGGCATCCTATAATTTTCCTCTCAATACAATTTCCTTATAAGTTGTTATTATTCCATGTTGCATTTGAATTGTTTGATTAAATTCTTATGTTATATTTTGAAGTGAAATTTCTGAATTTTGCAACCAAAATGTTTGTGAAATATGTCAATGAATCACTTGAATATTTTTGGAACATCTTCTTGAAGACACCTTGAAATTTCACCTTTGTCTGTGGGCTTCAAGAGGGCAGATTGTATAGATACTAAGGCCATATATTCCCCTATAAAAGTCTCTTCACACTGTTTTTATAATCATATTCATATACCCCTTGAAATCATATTGTAGGCATCTATCAACTCTCCCACCTTGAAGAACCTTTCGGTATTGTGATTGTTGGTGCAAATTTATAAAATTATGAGTTTAATAAAGAGAGTAGTTGAGCTAAAGTATTTTCATATGGGAACTATTTAAATGATGATTGTTCCTTCAAGTAAACTTAATGAATATCACCTACGACAACATGTTCATCATATAAATTTGACAATATTCTAAACAAAATAATTTTATTTAAACTCAGGAGTTACTGGAAAATTTTGAGATGTTTCCCAATTGGAACATTTCATGGTCGCATAAGGATGAATGGGAGAAGACTCTTAGCAATGTGTCAGCATCCTAGGAGCCAAAGTGAGGGTCTCATCCTCTTTAGGATGAAACTCTTCCTCTTTTATGTGTGTGGATCATCACAATATGGCAAGCTACCCAAATACTTGAAGAAGCGTACATGTGGACGAGGCATGGGAAGTGTTGGGGAAAACATCACATTGGTATAAGGAATGTGGTGCAGATTTTGAGCTATATATTAGATATTTTTTGGTGCAACTTCACTCATAGCTCCTAGTGGTGAGTTGGGGGGAACATCTTAAGGTGGAGTTCCTATAGTGGGTTCATGCCACCAATTAAACTTGAATTTATCATATGCAGGGATAAGAATAGATGAATCCATAAACAATCCTAACTAAGTTGGAAATTTATCTCAGTTGCATCTTGGATACCCTAATTAAGTTGAAATTTATCTCAGTCGCATCTCAGATGCCCTAATTTGAAATTTATCACATATCCTAAGTTGGAATTTATCCCCGTCACATTACAGATTTTATGCCTTAATATCTGACAGTAAAATCCACCATTTAATTTCAAATTTAACATGAGTTAGTAGTTTATTTTCACCAAGCCACACACAAGCCTTAGATTTTATGAATATGCTTCGGCATGACATAATAGATTAATTTCACCAACACAGAGGAATGATTTTTGATACTCTCTCAAAGGAACATACTAAAGTTACTTAGGACTTCATTTACAGAGCTTTTATAAAAAATTCTCAGAGCTTCAGCAATGGAGGTCGATGTTAAAAGAGATCCGGAGAACGAAAATGTCAGTGAAGAAGAAGAAAGAAGAAATAAATGAGAAAGAACGTCAAGATAAAGGCGATCCTATAGAAAACTAGGCAGAGGCACGAGCTCTTAAAGCTATTTTGAGCTCTGTCCTTAACAATGAAAAGAAACACAGTTCTTAACATAAAGAAACACAATCCTTAATAGTTAAAAACCCTCGACATGATACAAAGGTTTCAAATTTCGCAGTAGAAACAAGACCTAACCCTAATACACCTCTACGGTGCGGTCGAAATGGGAAGATATAAATTAATTTTTACTGGACTGAAGGGTATCAAACCCTAAAATAGAACAAGAAATTCAGTTCAAAGTAACCTGGAAATCCAATGCTCCCCGGGGTTGGAGAAGTCTAGTTGGTTGTGCAAGAAAACATAACCTTGACATCTTCAATTTGAATGGTATACCTGCAAGAAAACATTTAGAAAAAAATAAATTAAGCTAGTAACCAGAATAGGGTGATACCCTAAAACCCTAGGTTGAACACTGAATAACAAAGAGGGTTTCTCTCAGAAACTAAATTCTTACATGTTGAAGAAGGTAAGGTCTTGGCTCAAGCCTCGGAGAGTCGAAAGTAAAACACTGTCGAACACTGTAACCCAAACTAAAAATAAAGGAAACAACAGAGGTTAAACCCTTCTGTGAGCACATGAATTGGTTCAAACATCCAAGATGTAACAAGAGGAAGAGCTCCATGCCCTTACCCGCCTTCTGAAGTAAAAATAGTGGAATAAGATGCACAAATATTCATTCCAATCCATATTCATTGGAAACCTTTAATCTGAACAGTGAATATCACAAGGGATAAGGAGTGGACAAAACTGGAGAAGTTAACAAACAGAAAATTCGTGAATGCTGCCCCAAAACTGGCAAGGTGAGAATTATTTACCCAATAGAGAGGCTAGAGCTTGAGGGCAGTTGAAGAGTGCTCTGCCGAAGTTCAAGAGTGCCAAACGAGGGTTAGTGGGATCTAGTTTTCATATTATTCTTGTCATTATGATATTTTATATCACTAACTATATGAGTTTTGATAATGATATTATAAATGTTTAGCATTAATTTAATTCCAATAGCTTCTATTAACATTTTTTAAGTGATTTAGTGAGGGTTTAGGAGTTATATATGTGAGTTTTGATAGTGATATTATAATTTTTTAGCACAAATTTAATTCCAATATCACAAACCGTCACAATTCTGACGCATACTCCCGCAACGTCGCAATATCGACACTTGTCTCCAAACATCGCAATACCAAAAATTGTCTCTGAAACATTGCAATTCCGACGCTTTGTCTCTAAACGTCGGTATTCCGAAGATTTTCCTAAATGTTACAATTCTGACGATTTTCCTAAACGTCACTAGAGCAACACTTGTTGGTGGGATTAAAACAATTGAGAAAAATTGGGGAACTTTCTGACAATACGTCAAAAGTGTCGAAACTAAAGTGTCAGAAAATTGACCATATGTACTAGTGGCATAAGGCCAGTGGTGTTTGAACCCACAGCCGGCAGGACCGCCGGCCCCACCCAATGCAGCGGCCTTATATGGCATGACTGGCAACAAAAAATTCCATGGTTAATTCCGCACAATGGTCCAACACCCGAAAAACAACAACACAATGCCAAACATCGAGGGTTGGCAGGGTTGGAACCCCTGAACTCTCGCCTTCAACTCCTCCGCCTAACGACTTCACCCCTGGTGTTTTCTTTGTAAATTCCATCACCCACCTCCTTATAAAACCATATGTTTTCCTTGTTGAAGGGGGAGCGCAGTAAACAGAGGTCGAGAAGAACAAAGGAGTGGGAGGAGATCAACGTGAAGTTCAAGTTTTATATTATTTTATTGGAGGGCAGAACCACGATCCATGGAGACGGTGGAACAATGCCCTAGGGGATCTTGAGGGTATAAAAAATATTCCTTGAGGCGTCGAAGTTGCAGGAGTCATAATTTGACAAAATTTATGTCGATTTTACACTTCTCGACGACAGGAACTCAATGAAGATGCCCATTTCAGCAACATAGCTTCCCATTTTTGGTAATTTTCTAGATTGGAGTGATGGTGTAAGATTATCAAATGTGGATAGTCGATTCTATGCCTCTCGATGCCATAATTCAATGGTGCAACCAGATTCAACAGTTGAGCATCCACTTCTTCAACCAGCTTCAGGGGTTGAGGTATATGCAGTTTTGATCATGTGCCTCTTTTGTCATTTGCTGTGAGATGTATTATGTTTTTTAGATCCTTTATTGATTATGTTGTGGGATATATGTTTCTACTTCATGTGAGATGTATTCACCATGTATTTTCATGTTTGATTGAGATCCCGATGTAACCTTTTTGAAGGGATCCTCATCGCCACCTTGTGTAAGTTTATGTCATGTTGATAGGAGGTCTATTGTGAGTGAGAGTTCCTGTAACGAAATGTCTCATGGAGATACAAGCCACTCATGTTGAGGGAATATATCCTTGTATGACAAAAAACATAGTCCATGTACATCATCACCATTTCTGGCACTATATAAAGCAACCTACCCAATTTTTACATCAGGCCCTGAGACATAGCCCACACTGGGTGAACTCCATTATCAACGTCTCGTGTTCTTATGTTGCTAATTTTTGTCTTGTTTCCTCTTGCGTAAAGCATGCATATGTGCTCTTTTAATGCTATTTTTAGTGCAATTATAACCACATCACAGAAGTAAAAGATCATGGGTAAATCCGGTAGCTGACGGGCCCGAATAAATTTATGATTGCTCCCCTCCATGCACAATGGGTTGCTGCAAAACACATTTTGAGATACTTGTTTGGGATTGATACCCTTGGTATAATATATTCTTCTGAAGATGTTCGACTTCATGGATATATTGATGTTGACTAGGCAAGAAATATTATTAACCTGAAGAGAAATCTTGGATGAGAAGGAAATAAAAGTTTGTAGTTTTGAGTACTGCTGAGGTAGAGAATATCGTTGCTAACATGGATAGCTATGAGGAAATTTGGTTGATGAAGCTCTTTCGAGAACATTTTGAGTAGGTCATGGACACTACAGTGATATATTGTGACAACAAAAGTGGGAAAAGATTGGTAGAGAATCTTGCATTTCATGACAAGTCCAAGCATATAGAGATGAGGTATTATTACATTCGATACATGGTGCAGAGAGGATTTGTGAGACTCCATCACATATCAACAGATGATCCAGATTAGAGATATTCTCACCAAGGCTTTGCTGAAAAGGGAGTTCTTGGTCTTTAGAGAGATTATTGGAATGATGGATGTGACCCCTCTGGATAAAGGGCTTCTTTGATTAAGAACACTAAGCATATCCTCTTCCCCCTTGGTAGATCTCACAAGGTGGCAATGGAATATTGACGACTCCTAGTGTTGAGGGATCTCTAGGAAATAGGTGTGTGTGATCCCTACTCTTGTATTAGGTCGGATGTCTCCCCTATTGTCACCCATAGGGTGTGTGTGATCCTTGTCCTTTATGACAAGTTAGGTATCTCCCCCTATTTTGGTCTAGAAAAGTATACTCTAGTTGGAATAATATCCACAAGTTAGGCTTGTGGGGATTGTCCCTCACCATCTGGCTAATGGGTTGAGGAGGCTTGGGGCCTATGATCCTTACCTTTGGTAAGTCGGGTATCTCACCTAAGCTCAGATTATGATGCAGATATTATACTAAATGGCTCTTAAGGGTTATTTCTAGAAATATTGGTAGGAAATAGGGTGGATGTGATCCTTACCATTTATAGAAAGTGGTATCTCTCCCATTGATTTCACATGGGATGGTTGTGATCCTTTCTCGGTAAGTTGTATCTCACCTATTGCTCGATAGAGGGTGGTATTTGTAGCTCTCATATGATTATTTTTATTTATATTTGAGAATGATTCAACATATAGAGTTGAGATAAGATTATTAGGGATTACACATGATTTGATGATGAGATATTTGCATGATATAGTTAGAATTTCTCCCTATATGAGAGGAGTGTTAATTTGGTAGCTTAGTGACAAAATCCAATTATTGGACTTGATTCCTCTTTCCAAGATGACCAAAATTTACCTTTGAGGCATTAAATTTGGATAAGGAAAAGTGTATTTTTTAACTCAAGCCCACAAGTACACAAATTGCCAAGGTCGGCCTAAGGAAAAATTTCCCTTCCTCCAACACATATAATACAAGTGACCTCAAGATCATTTGGAAATCATATCACATCAAATCATATTCTCTCTCTCAATATGATTGGTTTGTACAAGTCTAAGGAAACTCTCTCTCTCCACATGTGTGAAGGGTTTCTTGGCATATTTGACTTTTGCGTTGAATTTATCAAATATTGACTTCGACTAACATTCATTGAGGTATTTGAGGGACTGTTTGACTATGATTTGACTTGGGAATATTATTTTTTTGCTGGCCACATTAATTGGCATAGGAACCAAGGTAATCTAGGCAGTTTGAATTTTATTGACTATAGAGTTTGACCTTCATTGACCATTGTATTTTCTCTCTCTTTTGACCAAGTATTCAAGAATTTTTTGGGTTTAATTTGACCAATTATGGAGGATGAATTTTTGGGTTGTTTACCGACCCCTTGGAGGAGATATTTGACTACTGACTTTCACTAGTTAGGGCACACATTTATTGTTGTTGACTTCAACAGAATTGAATATTTATAACAATTGACCAAATTTGACTATTTCATCATTGGCATATTGGTTTTTGGTTGGTTGATTTGTTGGTCAAGTCAAGGATTTAAATTTGACTCATGTTATTGAATTTAACTCATTGTACTCCTTGTTGAACATTTGAAGACTGTTATACGGAGTCTATGACTGTGTACATAAGTTTCTTGTTTATACTAGGTGGATTAGTCTTGAACGAAAGAAGAACAAGGTATCTATTTTTTTCCTTAAAATAAATAGATAATGGGATGAAGCCTACTTTTGATCCCATGTATGATTCACTCCTTTATTGGCTTGAATGCTCCAATCATAGCTGTCATTGCCAAAATTAGAACCTACACAATCAGACAACACAAGCCAACGATCTACGGTATCTATGTAGCATCATATAAATACTTCATTCAATGGATCAACATGGAATCGAAATACATGAAATCATAACATCACATATCGGAAAATAAAGAACCCTTCACATTAATATAAATGGAAGAGTTACAACCAGAAATAGGGGTTGATCTTATAGAAGAGCTCCTCCAAGATGAATTGTTCCTTGTTTGTCACAAAGTGCACCTATAATCACCCAAATGCATGGAATGTCAACTCTTTACAGTAGCAGCATGAGGGTATAATTATATCTCCAAAAACCAACCCCTAACTTCTGGATGGTGACAAATATATAGGAAAAGGGAGTAAGTTGGGATTTGTTATCCAATTACCAATCTAATTTTTGAGATCCACTCTTGATGGGAGGATGGGATCAAAGGATAAGGGATGGAAACTCCAAGGTAGGATAGGATAGGATATAAATGTTTTATTTGAGGTAAATGGTTTTAACAAATTCTGGAATCTTCTGGCAAAAGAGGCTTCCAGAGTTTTTCTCTTTTTCCCGAATTTCTAAAACCAACGCAGGTGCATAGTGGAGCAACCTGTAGGTGATCAATGCATGCCATCTAATGTACGAGTCTAACCACATGAATAAATGAGTTGGATCGAACATAGCAGACACCATCTGATTACCAGCCAATGATGTAATTCATTAACAAATGCAAGAGAAAACATCGATAGTTTTAATGGCTCTCAAGGTACAACAGTACTATCCATATGGTGTGAGTAAATAAGTTGATTTCAGATACCACATAGAATATTTCGATCAAAGGCCAATGATGTAAACCTTTCACCGAGAGTGAGGAAACTTTACATTAATGTATGCAAACACCAAGTTACTGAAAGGTGTTTCTAATTCAGCTTCGTGGATAATGAGTTGATGTCAAAAGGAAGTGATCTGTTGCAGGAGGGCCTTGATGTATCCCCCATCAACGACATGAAACAAGTATCATGATTTGAGACATAATGATTATGATATGGAACTGGATCAGGAAAGGGAGACATGGAATGAATATTTAAGAGTATTGTATCAAATATCCACTGAATCAATTCTCTTGAACTCATTGACGAAACTGAATAGAGTTGGAAGCAGTGATACAAAATCGAAAAATGAAGGCTTTGAAAATGGTATGATGAATCAAAGATAAGAAGATTACCATTAGGGGAATTTTGAGGTCTAAAATGGGCATCCTAAGGAAAATGTATAATCAAAATTCACTTTATGAGAACTAATCACATTTTAAGGGATGCCATCATCCCTAATGGTTGAGGTGGCATTGCTTGAGTTAAAGGTACTTACTTGTAACATTCTCAATGGTGGATAAAAACTCATGGTTAACCATGGTAGTGCTCTAAGTACTTTTAAAGTCAAATTAAAGTACTCATAATAAATGTCATTTCACACTTTTTGAATAAAATTCATACATAAAATAATATATTACATTTATTATATTATTTTTATATAGTACACTAATTACATGTTATTATACAATCTAAATAATATAAATTTGAATTAATAACATAATATATAATTAATAATTTATGAATTTATATTTATATTTTATTTTAAGTTATTTAAGTAAAAAGGACAAATGCATTAGTTGTGTTGGGTGTGGAGCTTGATTATCTTGTTTGACCCCTGTACCTTAATGGGGCAGCAATGCAACCCGTAATTAGACGCTACCTGGGGGGTCCAGGGTGGGGCAGTTGTGACTTTATGGAGCCCCCCCCCTGGTGGGGGGTTTCAAGGGCAACACCCCCGAAGCTAAAAACATATGTAAAATTGCCTTGTAAAAATATAGTAATTTCTAGTCAATCTAGGTCGTTCATTAGGTAGATGATCTGACGGTAGAAATTATGTTTAGTTTAGGGTTTTTTGCCCTAGAAGGAAACCCCTCACTTGTATGAGGGTATTGTATTGCGGCTGTGTATTTTATGTGTATTCTCAGAGTGAGAAACAGATAGGGAGACTGTGAGAGATAACAAAGGATATTACAACAGCTTTGCTGTAGGTTGTGTCTCTTCATTTTGTTGGATAGTAGAAAGGATGGACTAGCTATTCGGGGTGGACATAGCCCAAAATGGGTGAACCACATATATCTGTGTCTCTCTGGTTTTATGTGTTTTGTGTGCTTGTGTTTTCTGCATAATTTATGTGTTGCATTGCTCTGTAATATATATAATTTTCTAACAACTGGTATCAGAGCCGAAGATCTATTTGGCTGATAAAATAGTAGGAAAGAAGGGTTCCTGGCTTGGGTGGGAGAAATGGCAGAAGATGGTAAGTTTAGGGTCGAGAAATTTAACTTCCAAAACTTCTCGCTGTGGAAGATACAGATGGAATATTATCTGTATCAGAAAGATCTGTACCTACCATTGAGCTGAAAAAAAAAGAAGCCGACGGCTATGAAAGATGCAAAATGGGAGATTCTCGATAGAAAGGCACTCGGAACAGTATGGCTGTGCCTCGCGGCGTTGGTAGCCTTCAATATTTCGAAGGAAACAACAACAGAGGGTTTGATTAAGGCATTGGCGAAATTATATGAAAAACCCTCAACCTCAAACATGGTATTTCTTATTAAACATTTATTTAATATGAAGATGTCGAAAGGTGGATATACTGTAACCATTTAAATGATTTTAATACAGTTACCAGTCAGTTAAGTTCTGTAGGGGTAAAATTTGATGATGAAGTTAGGGCTCTTTTATTTCTGTGCTCATTTCCAGAAAGCTGGAATGGTTTAGTTATGGCCATTAGTAACTCTGTCCCTGGATATAGTAATTTAAAGTTTGATGATGTTTTCGGTGTTATCCTTAGCGAGGAAATGCGATCGAAAAGCTCCGGTGAGACATCGGGTAATGCTTTGGGTGCAGATTCTAGGGGAAGAAAAATGGAAAGAGGAAAGGGTTCAGGATACTGCAGAAAATCAAGGAAAGGTAGATCCAAGTCTAGATCAGGGATAGTGTGCTGGAAATGCAGAAAGAAAGGACACTTGAAGAAATATTGTAAATATCGGAAGGGAAAAGAAGGAGACACAAAACAAGAAAACAATCATGAAGCAAATGACAGTGGACAAAGCATAAAGATATTTGATTTTCTTTTGTGTCACACGATCTTCGGTAGATTCAGGGTCTTATTCATGCTACACTTGATAAGAAATATTTATGACTATGTTCAAGGATATTTTGGATGTTCGCTTAGTGATGATAAACCCTGAAATTGTTGGAATGGGTAAAGTTCTTAAAAACATGAGAATGGAAACCAATGTCTATTAAAGGAGGTAAGGCATGTTCTAGATCTCAAGAAAAAATTGATGTCAATAGGGTATATTATGAAGGCGTGACAACTTTAGATAAACTTGAAGGCTCACCAAAGGAGCTCTAAGGTGAAAAAGAAAGTTGAAGTATTTGTATTATACAATGGTATTTCAACTCACACGATTTAATCCAAAGGAGAAAATGCAGCATTATGGCATCATAGGCTCAGACACATGAGTGAGAAGGGGATGAAGATTCTTCACTCAAGAAATTTGTTGTCGGGTTTGAAGAATGTTGATTTGGATTTCTGTGACAATTGTATTTTTGGAAAACAAAAGAGAGTTAGATTTCTCAGAGTTGGGAAAGAAAAGAAGAGTGAAAAATTAGAGCTTGTGCATACAGATGTATGGGGACCTACTCAGGTATCTTCTCTCAGTGGCTCTCGTTATTACATTACTTTTATTAATGATGCAACTAGAAAAACTTGGATTTATTGTATTCAGAATAAATCTGATGTATTTGATATTTTCAAGAAATGGAAAGCTTTGGTTGAGATTGAGACAGGAAAGAATTTGAAGTGTCTCAGATCAGAAAATGGAGGTTAATATTGCAGCAAAGAGTTTGATAGGTACTATTCAGAACATGGAATTCGCAGAGAGAAGATAGTGCCAAGAACACCACAAGAGAAGGGTGTGTCAGAAAGGATGAACAAAACAATCATGGAGCGTGCAAGGTGCATAAGATTGCATGCAGGATTGCCTTCACAATTTTGGGCCTATGTTGTAGACAATGTTGTTTATCTAATAAACAAAGGGCCTTCAAGTTCCTTGGATGGTGGTATTCCAGAGGAAGCATGGACAAGTAAAAAGGTAAACTACTCCTTTTTAAAGCCTTTTGGTTGTGAGGCCTTTATCCATATTAATAAATAAAATAGAACAAAGCTTGAGGCAAAATCAAAGAAATGTACCTTTATTGGATATGGTGTTAATGATTTTGGTTATCACTTATATGATTATGAAAATCACAAAATCATTAGGAGCAGAGATGTAATATTCAATGAAAATGTTTTGTATAAGGATCAGTTGTAGGAAAAGAAACAGAAAAAAGAAAACAAGGAATACACAGTTCTTGAGGAGATCACTGAAAAAGAAAAGGTGCCTGAAAAATAATAATAATCAACAACCACAACAACAACAACAGGCACCTCAAACACCTTAAAGTGGTGTTAGAATATCTACTAGGATAAGTAGAACCCTTGAATGATACTCTCCTTCATTATATTATTTATTGTTGACTGATTCTAGTGAACCTGAATGTTATGAAGAAGAAATGCAGGTTGAAACCAGGAAAAAGTGGGAGCTAGCCATGGAAGAAGAGATGGACTCCTTAATGCATAACTAGACTTGGGACTTAGTCAGGTTGTCTGCAGGTAAAACTTCATCGCAGAATAAATGGGTTTACAGGCTGAAGGAAGAAGATGGAGGAAAACATAGGTACAAAGCTAGACTTGTTGTGAAGGGGTTTGCACAGAAGAAAGGTATTGATTTTGATGAAATATTTTCTCCTGTTGTTAAGATGACTTCAATTAGAACTATTTTAAGTCTTGTAGTAGTGAAAGATTTGCATCTTGAACAGTTATATGTAAAGACAACATTTCTCAATGGAGATTTGGAGGAAGAGATCTATATAAGGGAAAGAAAAATTAGTGTGCAGGTTAAATAAGAGCTTGTATGGCTTAAA
>JAXQQM020059486.1:0-44597 GCA_034641835.2 Pinus albicaulis
AGAGGGGTCGGAAAATGACTGTACAACCTGATATGCAAGTTCAAATGGACTCAAAGGCATCATGCCATCAATTGAATCTAACTCAGATTCGGAAGGACGATCCAAGGATCACCAACCATAACAGACTCTGACAAAATCATATGAATACTTGCAACAGAAGGCAATACGTTAGGAGGAGGAATGGAAAAATTTCCTAGCAAACCGGAATCTTTAATCAAACCTACTCCAACATCCTTGTACGGGATAGCCGCTTTACCGACATGCTGGATTATTTCTGTAGAGGCTGGGTCAGAAGAAAAATAAGTTAACTGATCTATTGTAATGATCCTTCCTTGATATGGAAATTTTATGAGTCGAAAGACCGAAGAGACAACAACCGTCATAGCGTAAGACCAACTACGACCTAGAAGAAGGTTGTAATCAAGAGGGGCATCAACCACTTCCACATCTAGATTTACAATTTTACCTTCAACCCCTATGGGTAAATCCTGCAAAATACCAAAAGGGTGGAAACCTCGACCATCAAAAGCCTTAATAATCGTCGGAGATTGGTTCAGTGTAGGAGAACCAAGCAATTTCCAACATTGAATCGACATAATACACGTTGAAGCTCTCTCATCAATCACAGTCTGATAGATCGGTCTGTTTTTTACTGTCACCGGAATCTGGAAAGCCATTTGGTGAGGCACGCGAGGTGTACTGTTTTCTAGATCGAAGATTATAAGATTAGAATCCTGAATATCGACAGCTCCTATGGCAGACAAAAGCAATTTACACTGTGCTAGGCATGATTGCAGCACTTCCAAAGCCGACATCGTTGAAGGAGAAATAGCTAAGTCTTCAACAATGTTGTAATTCTGAGCAGCTCTCGCATGTGGATTGAAAGCTGATTTACGAAGAACACCTTTAGCAGGTGGTTTGATTATTAATTATGGATTTGCTTTCTCGATCTATAGCGGACCAAAAACAGGAGGAGGTGTAGTTGATGTATTTTCATTTGAAGATTTTGCTTCTTTACCATCAACAGGATTCTTAGTACCATAATCTTGCGATCGCATCGCAATCCTTACATGAGACATCATCAAAATTGGTTCTTCTGAAGTAGTCGAGGTAGAACCAACCATCTTACTATCTTGAGTCGGAAAGGGATCCTTTAAGACAGCAGGTTGTGAACCTTTGACAAATTTCCCAACCTCGGCCCGATGTGGGCATTCCTTAGTAAAATGATCTTTGTCACAAATGTAACAAGGATAATGTGGTTTACGTTTTTCGTCATTGGTTTCATTTTTATAAAAAAATTATTTCGAATTATTTTTGTTTTTATTCTTCCCTTTCTTTTTACTACCGGATTTAGATTTAGCTGTAGATGTCTCCACAACATGAATATCGATAGAAACTTTGGGCGAAGATTCTCCTTTCGTGGAATCAGGTAAAGTTATAATTGGAGAAGAATTCTTTGAATATTTCTTCTTACTTTTAGTATTGACCATACCAATCATACCGTCAGCGGCATGAGACCCTGAAGGAGCAGCAGCTATTTGACCTTGTTTTGGAAGGTCTGGGATTTTTTCATGTAAAGTACCCGACTGCGTGTAAACGAGGTCAAGGTACTGAGCTTGAGCAATTACTTGCTCTTCAGTAACAACACTAGCCTTAGCTACATCTTCAGTAATCTTGGGTAACAATGATTTAACAAACCATTCTGCCAAAATTTTATCGGGAATATAAACTTTTACCAAACATCTCCTATGTCGCCATTCATGAATATGATCAGAAATATACGTAGACGTGGATTGTTTCAGCGAAGTTAATAATTCTGTGCCATTGCCGTATCTGACTGGCAACTGAAAATGAGTCAAGAAGGCAGTTTCTAACTGACTGAAGTTATGAAATGAGCCTCGTGGTAACTCAATGTACCATTTGGCTGCAAGACCAATAAGAGTTCTTTGGAAAAGACGTAAGCGAATCGAATCATCAATGATTGAATTAGACGCACACCAAAGGTGATATGTCATGATGTGATTTGATGGATCCTCTCCTGACTTACCTTCAAATTTTGGTATATCACTGGGCAACTTATGCGGCATTGGCGGCCAATACGGATAATAAAAAATTGGATCATTCGTAAGGAGCGTCAAATCAGGTAAATCCAAAGTGACAATAAATGGAAACTGACGGTTAGGGTTGAGAAAAACTTGAGTAGCCAAAGCAGTTCCAGGAGGTGGATATCCAGGATAACTTGGAATTGGATTTGCATTAGGAATTGTATAACCTCCTGGAAAACCAAGATTAACCGAACCGAACTGGGGTTGTTGAGGCTGTTGATAAGTATAGCCAGGGTACGGTTGATACTGATAGTTTAGATTTTGTGTATAGGGACCGAATTGCGGTTGTCCCTGGTACGGTTGATACGTGAATTGCGGTTGACTTGTGACAACTGTACTCGTACCGGCTTCTCCCGTAGGCATCTGAACCAAAGTCTGAGCCGAAGATCCTGACTGGGGTACAGAGACTTGAGGGATTTTCACGGATGCAGGGATAGAAAAACTTGGGGTTACAGATACTCTAGAAGCAGGTGTTACAGGTTGAACAATCGTAGTAGTATTTACAGCAGTTTGAGGTGGAGTCTTAGGTGAACTAGGACCAACTTGCTGAACAGTACTAGATGCAGAAGGTTGAATAGTAGGCTGGACAGGTTGTTGAGTTGGACCAGAAATTAAAGGCTGTCCAGGCTGATAAGGCAATTGCACATTAGGCTGCATAGGCTATTGATATTGGGATGGATCCCACACCATATTCATTCCGGGGTATTGTCCCGTAGAAGGTTGAACGTAAGGACCATAACCTGGTTGAACGTATGGTTGATATGTAAGTGGTACATTTCCGTCTCCTTGAATAGATGGCTAACCAGAAGGCTGTTGGAAACCTTGAATTGGGTACTGACCTTGAGGTTTATAACCCTGAGGCGTGTACTGAAGCTGTGGTTGATAAGGACCCTGAGGAGCATATTGAGTTTGGGGTTGACCTTGGGGCATATACTGTCCTGAAGGTTTATACCCTTGAGGTGTGTACTGTCCTTGGGGTTTTCCCCCAAAATAATATGATTCCACAGTTTGTCCTGGGAAAAATCTACCTTGAGGTTTCCCCCCAGGCGGTAACTGACTTCTTGAAGGTTGCCCCCCAGGCGGTAATTGACTTCCTGAAGGTTGCCCCCCAGGCGGTAAATGACTTCCTGAAGGTTGCCCCCCAGGCGGTAACTGACTACCTTGAGGTTGCCCCCCAGGCGGTAACGGATTTCCCTGTGTTGGCCCTCCAGGTGGTAACTGACTGCCTTGAGGTTGAGGATTCAGAATATTACCAGACATCATATATATTTGCTCTGCATTCGACGTTTCATTTTTAACACCATTAAAACCAGATGACAACACTTGTTCGATTGGTTGAGGAGATGCTCCCGAGAAAGTACCAGACAGAGCCTGATATCCTGAAGAAACAGAAGTACCACCATGTAAAAATGATTCCAGTGTCTGGGAAAACATGGATCACTCTCCAGCCATAATGGATGGCGGATAGTAACCTCTAGGTGTCGGATGAAATGGAACTCAAGGTGGAGAAAAAGAAAGACTCGGATTCTCTAAAAAGTTTGTTAAAGATAGATACCAAGCACTAGTTCGAATAGGGCTGTAGAAAATAGATTCACGCTCCCTAAGATTTAAGGATTCAGGGGAGTCGAGAAGAGATATATCTTTGTCTAGATTAGTAAGTTCTTCAATGGAAATAAGACCAGCTGGAAGATTTTCAGTGACGATATTTATTACCCTAGGTGAACCAAGATCGCTAGAAGTTGGTGAAATAAATCCTGAGGATGTTTCCAAAACAGAAGGTTCAGTTTCAGGTTCAGAGATTTCAAGTTTGTCAGCCAGTTCACTGGAAGCAGGAATACTACTAGTAACTTCAGAAACTGAAAACGTTTCTTGAATGTATTATGTTGTAGGTATTTGATGATCAGGATGAACAACTATAGAGGAACTTCCAATTTCTGTTGATCTAATCCTACCACTACTGGATGATACCAGAGCACGAAGCCCTTCAAGCTGACTAGGTGAATATTCAGGGGGTTTCCCTTGTAGTCTCCGGGATTGTCTCGGCAATTCCGCCATGATTAAAGATTAACTAATCACATGCAAACAAAGAAAATTTCAATGAAAACACCTAAAGTCTCTAAAGAAACAAACAGCTGAATCAAACGCTTAAAAATCTAAGAGTTCAAACCACACACAAACAATAAATTTCCATACTAAAAACACTAGTTGGTGATGAAATCCAACTTAGTAGAAATTTAACACAGAAAGGGCGGTTTGAACAGCTACCCCAACAACCTGCTTAATGAAACATACTGGCACAAGTTTCCTCAAAAAATCATCTCGAGTGAAGAGAACCCCCCATAGAGTCCAAGTGAGTCTAGTCGACGTCTTCTCTAGGTACAGTGAGATCTTTCCTTCACTGTCACCTTAGGAAATAATCTTAGAATAATGGACACTAAGGTTACCAACAGTAACAAATATAACTGGGGGAACAGTCTACGATCCAATTTCACGCGCAAAGGTAGAGTAGCAAGCTCAATCCCCTTGAAGGCTCCTCGACATGGTTAATCTGAGGTTTGATGACAAGTGACCCCAGGCTCATCGACAATGGTTAATCCGAGGTTTACCATTTGTAATACGTGAAAAATCTTCTATCTTCCCCAATGAAACGGAATTGATTGTCTCAAAGGTTCGGACATGGTCTCGTGATTGACTTCTTTAAGAGAAGCTTCCCAAATTATATAAATTACAATTGGATTTATCTCCTACCACAAGATTTGTCTACTTGTTTGTTTTTACTACCTTGGAGAGTTAACTACTCCCTACTCCAAGATACTAGCATAAGCTATGTTGGTGATAAGAGCCCTAGAAAATAAAAAGATTGCTAGATGAATTTTAATTAAGCGTTACTTTTAAGAGTTGTTCCTTAAGTCAATGGGTGCGGAAATGAAACTCTGATGGTGTGAAGACTCGGTTTCCAAAAGACACTAAAAATGCACCGAAAAATGATAATCAGATTTTTTTCTTTCAATGAAATTATAATTAAGGAAAAGTTAGAGAATGCAACTCTTTTAATAAACAATTCCTTCTTTAAACATAAAGAATACTTGAAAGAAAATATTTTTGTCTTTTCCAACAAATGATCAAAGCTCACAATAAAAATCCATTTACTTTCCAAAAACTTGAAGCTACAAAACAATTTTCCTTCAAAAGAAATCTAGAAATTTTAAAAGCACTCAAAACTACAAACTAATTTTGAGATCTACAAAGTTTAATAGCACACAAAACTACAAACTTTAATAATCTAAATGAATAAAAGCTTTAAGAATTTTTTTTGAAGAATATTTTACTTATTTATTAAGCAAACTAAAGATCTATTCGTCTATAATAACAAACAGATTCAAAACACTCAATTATGTTTTTATAAAAAATGAAATTCAAAAACCAATAACAAAGTTTCTTTTCGAAGATTTGCAAAGAAACAGGTAACTCGATTTCTCAATAAAGGATGATTTCACAATCAGGTCAGATCCAGCAAAAAGACAAAAAATTACCAAGGTAATCTGGGGTACTTCTAAGTGTCAAATGCTTCAAATTGCTACAAAGACCAAGTGAAAAGCAATCCAAAACGAAAAACTTCTAGAAAATCATCAAAACACCAATACTGCTGAGATTTATTAACAGAAAGCTTTTAACAGAAACAATCATCAATCTGGGCAGAAAAAAAAAAACTAAAAATAAAAATAAAGATGAACTAAAGAAAGAAATCTGATGTTTTTCAAAACTTTAATAGGGTCTGCAGGCTCCAAGATATCACAGGTGCGGTCCCGCATTGTTTACACAGGAAAAGAGCGAAACTGCCCACACTGTGAAAATAAGGTAAAGTGCGGTCCCAGGAAAAACTAGAGAAAACCCCAAAGGCTTTCAAAATTTTCAAAATAGAGAAAACCTAAGCTACCCAGGCAGATTTCAATCAATCAAAAACCAAGAAAAACATTTCCTCAAATCAAAATAAAAGAGAACCAAAAACAACAAGTTCTTTCCCTAGCGGAGTCGCTAATTTGTTGTATGGATTAATCCGTCTTGCAGACAAGACCGATCTCCCTAGTACTAAAAGTATCTAGAAACAAACAGCCAAATAGACTAATCTTTCTCTAAGCATATATGATCTATGAAAAGCTCTATATATGTGTAAAAGACTTACCGTTTGTCCAGTGCTTGTTTGAAGTTGTTGTTATCCCTCGCGTGCTTGAAGGAGTTTCGCTTGTAAACATGCAGTCACAAACAAGAAAAGGATTACATAGCACCTGTATAGAAATCATCATAAACCATTCTTATCATAGTGATCAAGGAATCTATGAAATAAACCATTGATTGAAAGCTTATGGAGAAAAATGAGTATATTTGTATTAATTTCAAAAGAAGAAAATCCTTACAACCTGAGCCTTGATGTTGCACAGGACTTTCCGAGGTCTGAAGCAGGAGTCTCCTTTACTTTGATAAGATCTGCACTCCTCCAACCAAGACAAATAAAGGTATGTAATCTCTCCTCACAAAAGTCTTAGTTAACTGAGTCTAAATCTCAACAGCACTTAACCTCAAATATTCTTAAGCTTGAACTCTCTTTCAGGCTAACCAATGCCTCTTTTTATAGTGGAACAGAGGAGTTTTTATGTTCCAAGTATGAAGGGATAGAATCCTCCTTGAAAGGGATAAGCTCCTCACATCAAGGGGTTAGCTCCATAAGGTAAGGGATTCATGCACCTCACAAGAGCGGTTCTGCCACCGCAATATCCATTCTAGAAGCTTCCAGAATTTACTTTAATTGAGATTTTTGGGATTTACTTGCGCCTTTTTAATCTTACAAGGGTCCACACCTATAACAAAGATAAAGTGCATTCAGGAATGCATGAAAGATGAACATTGGGTGCGGGACCGCAGGCAAGATAGACAGAAAGTGCGACACCAAATTTTAGGAGACTTTTAGGAATTTTTTCTGATTTTCAAGGCTTGACATGAGGAAGTGATATGTTAGACTTGCAAAAGGGGGAAGTATGAGTAATAATGAGCTCATACTTATGGCAAAATGTTAGGATGACAATTTTTAGTGTAACAGTTTAATATATCCCATTCCTTTGACGGAATGGGTTTCCAATTCGGTTCATGTCAATAAAAAACAAGGCACCATTCGAGTTTGTGTTGACTATCGTGATCTGAATGCCGCCTTTCCCAAAGAATATTATCCTACACCATTCATAGATTAGATTCTTGATGATTGTGCCCGATGCGAATCTTTTTCCTTCATGGATGGATCCTCGGGCCATAACCAAATTGCAATTAAAAAATATTACCAGCATAAAACTGCCTTCATCTGTCCTTGGGGCACATTTGCGTATCGTAAAATCCCTTTTGGTCTGAAGAATGCTAGAGAAAATTTTCAGCGGGAAATGGACTACGCTTTTCACGACGTTCGACATATTGTATAGGCTTACTTGGATGACCTTCCCACCCATTCCAAGAAACGACCTGATCACCTCGCTTATCTGAAAGAAATTTTTGCTAGGTGTGGATTCTACGATATACATTTAAATCCTCATAAGTGTGTATTTATGGTCGAGTCTAGGTGTCTGTTAGGTTTCATTGTCTCAAAGCATGGGATTAGGGTTGATCCCGATAAGGTTAAGGCAATTGTTGAATTTCTGGCACCACAATGCATCCTTCAACTCCAACGTTTGCAAGGGAAGGCAAAAATTTTACGTCGATTCATCGTTAACTATGCCGAGATGACGAAAGGATTTATGCTATTATTGAAGAAAGGAACACTATACTTGTGGGATGACCAATCTCAATAGTCATTTGACGCTTTAAAACATGCACTTGTTTCATCCCCACTCCTCAGTGCCCCCGACTACTCACGCGACTTTCTCCTCTACTTTGCAGTCTCACCATCCTCACTTGGAATGGTTCTAGTTAAAGTTCACAGTGGCGACAGTGAACATGTGGTATACTATTTTTCCAAAGGTCTAATCAAACCTGAACTACATTATTCACATGTGGAGAAACTTTCTCTGGCGGTAGTTTTCGCCGTCACCTGACTCCGAAACTATATATTGCTGCGACAGACTACAATTATTGCTTTGGAGAACCCCATGCGACACATCCTGTCTAGAAAAATTATTGGAGGAAAATATTCCAAATGGATCATAATCCTCCAACAATTTGATTTGGTTTTCATAGCTGCCAAAGCAAAGAAATCCCTAGTCTTCGCCGAATTATTATTGGACCTTCCCAAAATCGACCCAAGAAAAGTAGCTCATGATCCATTTCCTGATGAATCTGTATACTTGGTCGATTCTTTGGACCCATGGTATGGAGACATTTTTGTCTACCTACAAACCCAATGCTTCCACCCAAATTTCACGTTCGATGACCGTCATCGGATTCGCCACCAAGCAAAGCACTACCTCTTGCTAAATGATACACTATATCATCGTGGCATTGATACCATTCTTTGATGTTGTCTCACTTTCAATGAAGCAGAACACGTTTTGAATGACTGCCACACAAGGGCATGCAGTGGTCATCTTTCGGGCATAGCTACTCCCCAAAAAATCTTGCTCGCAAGTTACTATTGGCCCAATTTGTTTAAAGACTGCATTGCAGTAGTCCAGAAGTGCCATCCATGTCAAATTTTCACAAAGAAAATGTACGCTCATCCTGCCCCCCTTCATCCGGTTATCTCCATTGGTCCTTTCGCTAAATGGGGAATTGACTTCGTCACCTGCAATCCCACTTCGGAAAATGGACATAACTACATCGTGGTTGCGGTCGACTATTTTACGAAATGGGCGAAAGCCATTCCCACTTTTAAGGCTGATGGAAAAAATGCCACTCTCTTCCTATTCAATCAGGCAATCTGTCGGTTCGGCATGCCCCTATCTATTGTCACAGATCATGGATCCCACTTTCATAATCATATTATGATCGAATTAACATCCATGCTAGATTTTCGTCAAGATCAATCTTCGTCCAAGCTAATGGTCAAGTCGAAGCCGTAAATGGCATCCTCAAAACCATGATTCTTCGATTGGTCGGTAATCATAAAACCACATTGCATCAGAAGTTGTATTCTGTGTTATGGGCATACCGAATGTCAGTCAAAACTTCCATAGGCTTCACGCCATTCCAACTTGCATTCGGCCTGGAGGCAGTACTTCCAATTGAGTGCGAAATTCCATCACTCAAACTTGTCGTTGAAATCCTACCTGGCACCACCGCCATATAAGAGTGCTTGCTCTCACTCGATCATTTGGACGAAACTCATCGAGATGCTACACTAGCACTCGAAGCTCACCAGTGCCGAATCAAAGCTCAATACGACAAATCTTTCAAGCCTCGTTCTTTCCAAGAGGGTGATCTTGTTCTACTCTATGATAAAAAAAATGACCTCTTGGGGGTAGGAACACTCCGAACATTATGGCTTGGTCCTTACATCGTCACTAAATTCCTCTCAAAAGGGGCTTACGAACTTCAGGACTGTAATGGAATTCCACTCGCGGAGCCCCGCAACGGGCTCTATCTAAAGAAGTATTTTTCCTAGTTTTCGCACTAGGCATATGCTTTGTAATTTTATGCATATAAGTTTTGCCTATTGTTTTGATGTTTCTAGATATTTTTTGGTTTTTGAGGTGTTTTTTCTCATGTATAATCTTTTTCTTTCACCCTCCTTATCATACGTCGAATATGCGGATGGTGCTAGTCATCACACTAGACGCATTGCTTCAGCTGCTTGGGTTCTCTACACTCCTTAGTCGGACCTTCTTGGTTCTGGGGTAATCTTCCTAGGTAGCACCACCATCAATGTTGCAAGTACATGTTAGTTATCCAACTCCAATTTAGTGGTCAGTTTAGATTCCCAACTCGTCATTATGCAGTTAAACAATCATTACTGTGTCTGTCATCCAGTCTTGTTACGTTATTTTTTAAGGGTATGCCTTTTAGAATGTCAATTTAAAACAATTACATTTGAGCAAGTTCCTAGAGAATTTAATGCATTAGCTGATTATTTGGCAAACTATGTGTTAGATTGGCATTTGTCACATTTACTATAAAAGATTTACTCATGAGTATATATATTTTTATCCCATTGAAAATACATAAAAAATTAAAAAACACAAAATCACCAAAAAGTATGTATATGTATATATATATATATATATGTATATATATATATATATATATATATATATATATATATATATATATATATATATATATATATATATATATATGTCGTGTCCAGTACAATAGTTACATCAAAAAAAAATTCAAAACTTGGGTGTTTTACAAAAAATTGGCTATACTAAGCCACGCTCTAACACTAATACATCCACTTCGCCAGCTAGGCCTGATGATCATGGTAACATACAACTACTCTAGCTATCCTTCTCAGAGGCACCAGGTATCTCTCCGGCACACCTACGGTATGCCACTACAAACGAACTGGAAACTCCCGCATAGGAAGGGGTGGTATGCCCATACGCAAACCCTCTAGGTTTCTCGAGAGTTCATGTAAAACCTGGGCATCATCATCCTCAGTGGCTTCCACATCCTCTACTGGTGCGCCAGCCCCGGGTAGCTGTAGTCCTAGCCGTGCATAGTGAGGGGCCCCAACTGGTCAAACAGGTGCCACATCTGTGTTAAGCACACAAATGCTTCATGTCAAAACATAATTTTCACCCTATTTCAAAAAACAAATTGCATAAACATTCAAAATACAAAAAACGAAGTACTTCCTTAAAATGCACTGATCATTTCCTTCTTACCATCGAGTCTCCACTGGGTGCCAGGGGGCAATGCTAACTCTAGATCGCCTGTGAAGTTCATCCCTGCATAGGGATAATCCTCAATCATAATAATCTGGGAGTTCAGCCAATCAAAAAATCCATCATCAAAACAGTGGCGGACAGGACCCTCTCCAGTCTGCGGAAGCAAGGCTGCGCACCGAGCCTGCCTCGACTCGTGTGGGCCCAATAGCGCTGTAACGATCCTAGGCCTCATCAATGGTACCCGCTCCAGTAAGAAAGAGGCAATCAGTGTACCATACCCAAACTCTCTCTGGGTATGGGTCTTACATGCAGTAAGCTCTGCTCGAACCTGACAGACAACTCTGTCACACCAGTCAAAAACCTGAGGCTGCATACAGTCCAAGGCTAGGAGCAGCTGGGCCTTGGTGGCCACATGCTGACTCTTGGAACCTACCAAGTGAAAAATCATCCATAATATAGACCGCAGTGGTCTCAAAGTCACCCGTGCAATCAGTACCCAGTTGCTCACAGCCTGAGTGTCACGTATGCAATGCTCAAGAATCAAATTGGCAGTGGAATGTGGTTCAACTCTGGACCACATCAAGTTGGGCCTCGGTCCACGACATGATAGGCTGGTCAAAAATTAAACATCATCCTTCTCGATTGAGAGCCCATTGCCCCCAATCCGAAAGACATTGTGCCGCTCTTCCCATTGCTGGATTAGCCACCTCAAGAGGTCCTCTTGATCCCTCATCAGTTCTAAGCGGGCATATTTTAGCAATCAGCTTGCATTATCCGTCATCATCTCTCGTTCTTCCCGCTCATGTTCTCTTTCTCACCAAATACTCATGATTAACAGCTGAATACCTGCAAAAGCGACATTTTCAACCGATTAAAAATTGACTGGACCATTTCAAAACTATGGGAAATGAGTTGCTAAAAAACGCGTTGCGCCTAACGCTGGCCTTAGTGTAAAACAGAGCATGCTAATGCGGCATCCCTTCACGGGATATGTGCTTAACGTGGCTCTAACAGTATTGGCCCGCATTAGGCGCAAAAAATTTTTAGGGCCTTACAAATTTTCTATTTTGAACCAGCAAAACTTAACAAAAAGATAATTAAATGATAGCAGGAGGTTCTAGCTCCTACCTAGATCTCGCGGGAAGGAAAATCGTTGCCCGGATTGACTACAATCGTCAGCTGAAGATTTCACCCCCTTTCACCCCAGAGCTCCTTCACAGCACTCAAAATAGTGAAAATGAAGGTCTTCTGACCTTCTTATAGCCAATTCTGGGGCATGACTCTCTTAAGCTATTCAGAAAAAGTCGTGAATTCTTGCTGCACATGTGTCGCAACTATTGAGATTTGTTATTGATGTTCTGATGAGTGATCAAGATTCATATTGATACATAATCATGTTTACACAAGAATTATTTTTACGGTATTTTTATTTCTCGTTAATCCAAAAAACCTCGAGCTCCCTTCTTCGGACTCGTTAAACTTATACGAAGTTGATATCAAGCGTTCTTTTTATGGTATTTTTCTTTCTCGTTAATCCGAAAAACCTATAGTCCTCTTCTTCAGACTCGTTAAAACTGATATGAAGAAGCACTGAGCTTTCTTTTTAGGGACCTTTTTCTCGCTCATAAAATTTAAAAAACCCCGAGTTGACTTTGTTGGGCTCGCTAAACTACCACGACAGAGAGTAAGGAGCCATTCTTTTCCTCTTTTTCAAAGCTCTTTAAACTGAAAAAGTAACCAAGTTTTCTCTGCGTGACTCGTTAAAATTTCACGGAGGGCACTGAGTTTTTCTTTGTTGGACTCGTTAAAATTTCACAAAGAATACTGAGTTTACTCCGTCTCCTCGTACTCATAACAAAATGAGGTAGACGTCCATCGAACATAGATTTCTCACTTTTCCGGCTTCGATGGACTAACTCACGGAAAATGAACTGTTTCAGGCTTACTATTCTCCCTTTTCCGTGCCTGGTTATCAAGACATGACAAAGGTACCCCAACAGAGTTGTCTTTTACGATATTTTTCAGACTCCATAAACATGAAAAATCCACCGAGTTTACTCGTCTAGACTCGTTAAACCTAATCAGACGGGGCACAGATTTGTCTTTTATGATATTTTTCAGACTCTCTAAACATGAAAAATTTGCCGAGTTTACTCATCTGGACTCATTAAACTTAATCAGATGGGGAAAAATTTGGAAAAAATGGATACTACCTCTATTACATTTCAGAAAGGTTGATTTTGCAGCAAAAATCTTGAACATGACACTTCCCAGAAAACTCTTTCGCATTTAGCCGAACCCTACCATCTATGAGTATTAGCCTTCATCTCCCAGTGTCCCTACACCAGTAAAATCCTAACACACTCTTTGGTGTTCATTAAGTCTCAGCTGCCTAGTACCCTGTTACAGTGCCTTCTATTGTTCAAGAAGATCTCGCTATCTACTGCTCCTCTCATCAACCAAACTGCTCATTATGCCAGAAATTATTTGTCATCCGACATCCCCATTTACTCTTCATTATCTCAATCATAAACAAAAATCAGTTGGTTTCTGTTTCGTGTTGACTGATGTAGGACGCCTCAGTGCCTACCTTTCAACAGATCTCTTCCTATCGACTTCAACATCTTATCTAGGAAGTTGATCCAGACACCCATCAGTACCCGGATACTTGCAGACTTCAGTGGCAGGTAGTCTTCTGTTTGATCAGGAGTCTTCATCATTGGCTCCTGGTTGAATGATTCTATGAGTGTTCGACTTCAACTCATTTTATTCGCACTCGCTAGATTGTACTATGCATCTTAGGGACCATCATCATTATCGATGGCCACCTTTGAGTCTGTTAACAGTTTCCATCATCGACTAGTAATCAGAATATTTCTCACATGTTCGACGAAATCTCCTTCATTCACATGTTGAGAAATATGTAGTTTAAGTGAATCAATGGTCAAGACCTTGGGGCAAAGGTTACATCATTAAAGTTGTGTTCCCTTCCCCAAGTTGCGATATTGTTTATGGAGACAGCTGTTGGGCCATTAATATGCCATTATTATTATCACTTGTGAACGCTTATTCCACCCATTTCTACCATTCTTCATCACGTTATTTATTATAATTTATTATTTAAATCCATTTTATAAATGATTTATGCTCTTATGGATGAATATTATTTATCTTCCTTTATTTCTAATAAATTGATGATTATGAATTATTTTATCAATGATGGTTTTAATAAGTTGGTTATAACATTATTCACCATTTTTAGCCTCCAAGATAATTTCCAGATTGAAGATTTGATCATTAAAAGTGTCAACTCAGAAATGCGCTGGAATAAGGAGTGACAATTTTGCAGTTGAGATTCTGAGCAAATGAAGACGAATCTGGAAAATCCGGAACATGGGTTTTGTTCAGAACGGACCCAATTAACTTTAGCAAAGAACGGTTTGCCCAAATTCGGTCTATACTGAGAGAAACGCAGGGTTCTTTGAGCACGATTTTCTCAGATTTGTGGTTGCGGCCGTCCTCCAAATCTCAGCTACAAAGCCAAATTCGACTTGCTGTTGTTGAAAGAGGGATGTAAATCTATTTTATTGTTGATCAATTGGTTGGAAGAAATTCAATATTATTATTAGAGATCCTATTTGCTATTTAATTTCTCCACCTTCTGATTATAAAAGGAGAAGCATGTATTGTGTATGAGGATGGAGAGACTTTTCTTATTGTAATTTGCAGAATTGTGCATCGGCTCTTGTTAAGAGAGTGTGAGCTGTTTGTAAACATTATTAATGCCTGATTAATAAAGGAGTTCACTGTTGTTTCATTTCTCAAGCGCTGGAGTAAAGCACAGCAACGCTTCACCGGTGGTTGAGGGCCCGACCCTGGTGGAGCGATCTGTTGTTTGTATTTCTATTAGTTTATTTCTGTTGTGTGAAGTTCGTTTATTACAATTAAAGAATTGAGTTATTGCTAATTGGATCAAATACAGAGTCATTGTTATTCCATTCTTTACAAGAAGCATGATTCATGATTCAATTGTTATAAAATGTTGTTTTTCTGTATCTAATTCCAGTTGTTATTCCTTTTGTTTATGAATTACGATAGTTGATTGTTGCGTGGCTGTCGACATGATTAAAGAGTAGAAATCTAGTTTGCTTGGTTATGAATTGAATTCACTGTTTATTTTACGCTGCTATTCAATTCCTGTTCATTGCTTTAGATTGTTGTTCCTTTCCAGTTTGCGTTTTAGATTTCATTTCCTTTGAGTTGTTTTCACTTGCTTTGAGATCTCTAAACTGTAGAGGGCAGAGCTAATCATTCCAGGTCCCCAGATTTGGTCATCTCACATCTACTTCTAGGGGAAAGAGTTATTACTACTGCATCCCTAACTCAGCAGTTCAGCAAGGCTACGTAGGGTTCTTGCATTGGCCATTTGGTATTAGATTTTTCGGGCGCATTTCTTTTCAAGCATTTATTATTTCTGCATTTGTATTTCTATACTGCATCTTCACAAACATTACTCTTGAGTAAATAGCCGCCTCAGACTGAGTACACTCTTGAAACAAAAAGTCGTCCCTGGGTTGACAATTAATGTGAGGTAATTAGGGGTTACAAAGACACCTTTTTATCGCTCCACAACAGCTTCTTCAGCTTGATCCTGTTATGACAGACACTTCCACATTGTGCTTATCGGTGGATATATTCTTCATATCTATATTCTATAGAAATTATTTTGTTTAAGCTACTGAGCATGGGAATTCCTGACTCAAGGCAGATACTATATTTTCTGACATATGTTGTTGTTTCAGGTTTTCCTCAGTCTTTCAATCTCTTTATCTGTACTACACACATTGTAAACTATTTCGGCCATCGTCTTCTTCTCTAACCTCACACTTTAGGGGGAATCTATTATAGGTCAAAATAACCCCTCATCAGCTCAGAGGAGAAGATAAATATGGAAGGAATACAAAGACCTAAACTAAACCTATTTCTGCCAAGGTAATGCCTCACTATAAAAACACAAGAGCGTTATAATGCAGATGATCAGTGAATGGGCCGCGGTAGTGGCTAGGGAAATTCTCTGTTTACACTAGAGGGCAGCGTTACCCATGTTTTAAGTTTGAAACTGGAAAAACCTGCGGATAATGATTTGAATCTCTAGCTTTTTCTCATAAGAGAGTCAGTACAAAAAGGAAATTGCAAAGCACTAACTCTTATCGGGCCTTGCCAAAAAAAACCGAACTCTCAAAGAAGGAAAAAGCATGGAGTTTGAGGAAACATCTTGGTTTTTTCTATTCAAAATTGGTGGAAAGAGAAGGGAAATGATTGCTCGCTCCATCTCCTATAAAATGGAGTTGAAGGCTCTTGGTTCAAGGTCAAAGGATTGTCAAAGTTTTTGCATACTTGTGAAGTAGAGATCATTGTTTTAGTGTGAAGGTCAAAGGTCAAAGAGTTTCATTGAAAATTTTTGATCAAGACATCACCACTTTGAGAGATAGAGAGATTGGAAGGCTGAGGAGGGCTTGGTAAAATTGACGGTTGTAATCCTCCTTTTTTATAAATCAATAGAATTGTATCTGTTTTTTCCATTCTATGCGTTGATATTGTCATTGTTATTTAATCACTTATATAGCATGAGATGAATGGCTTAGATGTGCATAGTTTAAGTGTTTATTATATATTGGCTTAATTGATAGGAAATATATGTTATGGTAGAGATTACATGGGTGCTTTAATTAATTGCAGGGCCAATATTTGGAGCTGGTGAAGGAGAACTCATGCTTCGCTGCCTAGCGCTCTCCAAGGGACGCCAAGATCATTAAAGAGGTAATCTTATATCTCGTTCTATCAAGTTTTTTTAAGTTAATATGAATATGTATGTGCCATCTTTGTGAACTATACAACTAATCTTAATGTCTTCCTTGGGCACCAAAAATCCCTAAGAAGGATATTCGATAACCAACAACCCAAGAATTTTACCCTATAGTAGGAACACCTAAACACTCTTTAACACAACTGAATTTACCATTTCTAAAATAAAACAAACTGAATATTCAAGAGAGCTACTAGACTACTCTGTCATGTTTAGTAGTGGAAAACATATAAATAGTGAAGGATAAACAGGTCAGAGGTGCTTCTGAGATACATTTCTCTGACTAAACTTTTTATCATACTATAATTCAAAGCAAAATGGAACAAAGTGATAGACGGGAAAACAACATTAACAATAAGAGATTACTTCACCAAAACTAGGCTCAGGGATCCATTGGTCTAGCCTCCTTCATCAACAGAAAAAATGGAGACTTCCACACTCCTTCATAACACCAATGCTTCTTCAAAGTAGCAATCTATGTATTACTTTAGAAATCACCAAATGCAAACGTTTTACAATGCTAATTCAAAGAATTTTTATAGGAAAAATGAGGAAAATTAGGTAAAGAATTTTTTAATGATCATCAGAGATTGGAGCCGGCATTCAAATGCTCCATCCTGTGTCATAAACATAACATTAAATTCTAGATAGATTTAGTAACCTTGTTGCTTGCTGGGACTATTTTAATATGATAGAAAACACCCTACATGATTTCCTTTAGGAGAAAACACCGCCTGTAGCAGTACTGTCATTTCCTAGTGTAAGTTAAGTGCAAGCATGGGTTTTGAGGCCCCCCATACTTCCAAATAACTGCACTGATAGTTTGTGGTATTTTTCTTTGATGTGGTAACTGCTGGGATTTTTTCTGTGCATGGAGGTAGGTTGTAAGTGTCAGTCAACGTTCTGCACCAATAATTGCTCTGCCCCTCTATACTTCAACCTGTTTTAGTTTTGTTATGATTTTATTTTGTTGATCTACTTGAACTGTCTATGCCTGTTGTTTTCAAGAATTTCTCTATTCTTCTGTGTATTCCTTCTTCAATGTGCTTTGTCATTGATAATTCCTTTGACCTTTGATCTGTTTTTTTGGTTCCTTACTGCCTCTAGAGCCATGGAGGATAGTCATCCCGAACTGTTTTGTCACTTGTCTGTGACTGTAGGAAAACTTCTAACAGAGATACTCCTTTAAACCTGCAAACACACAAAAATTCATTATGAAATCCTACAGGCTTTGTTTAGACTTCTTGTAGAGGCTCTTTGGGTGGAGGAGCAGTGAGGAAGAATGTGGATGCAGCGGAAAAATGGAAGAAACCTTGGCAGAGCAGCTGACCAGGTAAAAATGGAGTTTTGGGCATGACGGCGAATATAAGCCAATGGATTAGGACAATCAGCACTCGAGATTACTTGGTGAAATATTTCATGAGCAAGTTAGGTGGAGAATGAATGGGGGCGGGATTAAATCAGGACCGTCGGATCTCAGAGATCGACGGCTGGGATTAAAAGTGAAGGCGATGTTGCAAGGGGCAGCGGTATGGTGGAAAACCAGGAATGGTTTTCACAAACTAAAATGGGGGAATGTGGTTTTGCGCGGATGGAATGCGATTCCACACATTCGCTGACACGTGGATTCTCAAAAACTACCTATTTCGCAAATTTTTTGAGCGTTAATCCTCGGGTATAAAAATTTTGCTATACGGAGTGTCATCCATCGGATCATGGTTGATATATCTAACAGTGTAGAAAGAACGCAATAGTAGGTGAGATGCGAGGGTGGAAGGTGTGGTGGGACACCTGGTGAAGTTGGCCCTTTGTCGTGGAGCGGGATGGTTGAAAGGTGGATGAGAAAAGTCGGATTAGATTATGCTCACTAGATCTATGGATCTAATGGTTAAGATTAAAGCTCGGGGGAGGATGAGAAAATGGAGAAATACGAAGCGAAACAAGGTTCTACAGGAAAAAAACGTAGGGGCTTAGGGAAAAGGGTGCAGATGTGGTCCCATCAATAAAAATGGTGACCGGGTGTAAAAAGAAAAAGGTTTGAGGACTTATGCACCTGGTCACAATGCATGGTCCTATGATGGGGAAAGGGGCTAGACTAAAATCCAAAATGGGGCTTTGTTCCTTAGTGAAAAGGTGGGTTTTAGGCCAAAAATGAAGGCCTTTTAAGAGGATTTGGGGGTTTCGATAGGGTTGAATAAGCGATTTAAAAGTCAAATTAAGGGAGGGGATGAATCAAGAAAGGATTTATGAGGGATGAGAGGTTGAAAATAGGCTTTCAAAAATGGGTACAAAAACTGCTTTTGAAGAAGGGGAAATGGCAGAATAAGAAGGAAAATGTTGGATGAAAGCAGCCTTAGGAAGCAGTTCTTTGGATGATCCACAGGATTTCTATGAGGTTCATGATGAGGATTATAGTGAAAAGGCAGTGAATATTAATTCAGAGGATAAAGAATCATCATAAGGCTTCAAATATGATGGATTTTCAAAGGAAATATATCTCTTGAAGGCTTGAAAACAAATTTAGCCACCACTAGGTATATCAGAATTTATAGGTGGCTAACAAGAAGAACAAATTTCCTCTTGGAATTCATCATGCTTGCTTCAAAAGACAAACATGGTCTCATGCATAAGTTAGCCTAAGGCTAAAAGCAAATAACAAAGGAAAGAAGTAATACTAAAAAGAATGAGTGAAAGAAAATCAAATCAAACGGAAATAAAAGCAAACACTACTCCTACTACTAACCTAAGTAGAAAGTAGGCCAACTCATGTAAAGTGATATTTGCAATGTAGCCATTGGTGCATTGGTAGGACTACGTGGGCGATGAGATACATGCAAATAAATATATACATGCATAAAATTACGGAAGAAATATAATACATTGCAAACCAAAACATTTGAATTTTGAATGCGCATGCAGAAAATAAATGGTGAAAATCACATGGAAGACATTATGCGGACGCATCATGGTTCCATGACATATCACAAACCAAAGACTTGCAAAAACAAACTTTTTAACCATAAAGGCGAGAGAACATAAAGAAAGAAAGAAAAAAAAAAATTCTCCACAGTGCTCGCCAAGTACAACTCATCCAATTATTGAGTGATAGGATCGTAAAAAATAGATGGAGGATGCGAAAATTGTAAATCAAAAATATTTTAAACATGTACAAGAGAGTGATGAGGATCCTCAAGAGATTCAACATTCTTATGATCAGAGGTGGAACTGGCCTCAAGGCTATGATAGCCTGGCATAACCATCAGCTCGGGCTTAATTGCCCCGACAGCTTGAGGAAGATCCAACTCATCAAAATATAGATCATCAAAGATCGGTGGCTTGGAAAAATCAATAATAAGAAAATTACAATCGTGACCAGCTAAAACAATGAAAAGGTCATGAAAACCATAATCAGTGAGTTCAAGATCACACATGGAGGTGTCCTCATGATCTAATGAATCGTATAGAGGGGGAGATGGAAAATGAGAAATTTCACCTTCTATGTTTCCAGAAAGGCACAATGAGAGCTTGGGAAGATGAGTGATAGAAGATTCATCCTCTCTGCATTTAAGCGAGAAGCTGACATTCCATGGATTATGTGAAGGATTAGATGTATTAATAGTATCATAAACTAAAATTTTACATGATTTAACCGACATAGAAAAATCATAGATAGTTTCACGATGATGCAAAAGAGTTGCGGAAGGAAGAGAGGCATCCTTCATCGCATATTCGTTTTTGATAATGGGCTCCACCACAACTCATTGTAATGACATCGTATTTTTTCTAAAAAAGAAAAAATCCACCCAACATCTAATCCTCATGAACATAAAAGGAATGATTTTGTACAGCATAACACACAAACTCTCAATTCAGAGGATCATAAGGACCAAAGGGTGGAGGATGAGGAGAAAACTCTTTGACACATTCACTATGCTTTCACTCCAAAACTACGCAGGGTTCCTGAGTATGTGGGGTGGGAGAAGATGGTGGTTTTGGAACAAATGTCTTGCAAATATTTTCCACCACATCCTATGGCAGTAAAGTAGTTATATGAAAAGAAGACGGGAGGTTGCTTCGAACAACACCTCTATCCATTGCAGATTTAGAAGCTTTATGCACGAGGTTTGTTGGGTGTGATTTAAGCGATCGCAACTCACGCTGAATAAGTGAAATATGAACAAGATGTAGAAATATTATGGTTAAGAACTCCCATTCAAATTCATCATCTAGAAATTCAAAACATATACGAAAAAAATGATTAATAAAATGGTATAGAGATTCATCAGGTGATTTCTGAAATTCTAAAATTATGTCACAGAGAATTTTATAATCAAATTCATCAAATTCATGAAAAAATTATATGACAAGTTATTCGAAGGAGAGGATAGAGGCATCGGTTAATGTGTAACACCATTTCCTTATGCACACTTCGGATGTGAGAAAGAACAACCAAAAACCAACATCCTCAAGTGAGATGTTGCGCTCTGTGAAAAATTGAAGAAAACAATATGTATGCACAACGATGATTGTTTCACCTTCACCATTAAATTTGAGATGCAAAAAGTAATTGATGAGATTTTTCGACACTTGAAGATTGAGTTTTCTAGAAAAACATGTTGGATGTGTGATTTGGGAAGAAGTTATAAAAATGAGTGCAGAAATTCAAAAAAAAATTCAAGGGCTTATCTTGTCATATTGCCCTCCTTCTAGCGCCAAAAATGTTGACAGTGTTGGACCCGCCAACATTTAGGGGATCTTCTCGATATAAAGTCTCTACTAGACCTCACACTGTTTGGAGTAGGAATCCAAATAGTAGGTTATTTAATGATATGACTTGGATTGAAAAATGCATAGAGGGTGTACTTTTTCTTTGGTTAAAGCAATTTTGTGACCCTACATAAAGTCAGTATGATGTGTGAGCGGTTCTAACATCAAAGGGGGAAGGAAGTGAGCTCCTTAGAAGCCTGTAATTGTACGCAACTTGAAAGGAACACACGAGCTGCAAATACCTCACACAAACTAAAAAGAAGAATATTCCACAAGTTAACTGTGATGATTTATAACATGAGCACTCATTCAAAAATATTCGTACAAATGCAAATGAAATATTTCATAAGCATATGTGTAAGTTAAATGACATACATCGCAAACATAACTAGAATATTCCAACTACATTCACAATATATGCATGAAAATGTGTCGGCTCTGATTTATATTATAAGTGAAATTTTCTTTCATGCATACAACATGACAAAGCACTTGCCCCAATAGTTGAATGTGAATTCAATATCACCTACTCCTCCAAAATAAATATACTCCCTCTACACTACGAAGAAGCCAACGCTGACACAAAATTCTCAAGCCTCCTCTAAGCCTAAGCCTAGCCAAAATATTAGCTCCCAAAAGCCCCTTACAAGATTTATGAGCATGCATTTATAACCAAAGAGGGATGACTCTTGGAATTACCCCTTGGTGACTCTTGGACTCCCCTCATGACTCCTCACATTACATATGAATCTTCGCATTCCATCATGGACACGTGGAATTTCACTTATATAATACTTACAAAAAATATTACAATTTCCACTCGTACCCATATAAGACAAAATATTATGATGTTGGAGTTGGGGTGAAATCAATTTGGCCATATTGGGCTTAGTGTATCTCGTTCACATACTCATACCAAGCTTGGTACTGTGTGATGGTCTCCCCAAACCGTGAGATAGTGTTAGGATGGAATAAGGACCTTTCCTCCAACACATCCACGTACAATCTCTTGGAATCGGTATCCACTTCTTCTTCAATCAGGTGCAACATATTTTTTATGTTAACCGAGTCATCGATTTAGGTATGAAAAATATGTTTGTTGATATCCATGTCCTCCCAAGTTTCCTCCTGCTCCAGCTACTTCAAGTACTAATCAATCTCCTATCGGACTTGTTGCTTGTGTTTGGCCTCGTTGAATGTACCAATTGATAGGATCCGGTGGGTTCTGACCATGAAATCCAAGCTATCGTATATCCATCCATATGTGGCCTGAATGCCTCCAATGAAAGAGGTGATTTTCTTGTTGTTTTGGATTAGAATATGATCTATGGATTTCTCTAACTCTGCCTTTGACTTCGAATTATTTACCAATGTACATGGCACAACCTTGTATTGCATTTTCCACTCATGCATGGTAGTGATGGAAGTCTGTATATTCATGAGGATCTTGAAAAAATCTCTACTCTACCATAGCAAGTCATTCATGTGGAAAAATTCCTTATCAACATTTCCCAACTCCTCATAAAGATCCTAAATAGTGTCCCCAAGTGTAGATACTTCAACAAGCATCACTGCTCTTATCTCTTTATGGTAGACCTATGTGGATGGTGCATTCTACAATAATGCATGGATTTGTTAATTCTCTTCTTGAAGTGCCTATATGTTATTTTCTAACTTCTTGTTCTCGGAAACCAAGTAGTGGGTGTTGGATCTGGTTGCTCCTGTGAAGGCCCACCTGGAGTCGAAAAAAACATTTGGATTCCTACTAGTGTCTGCCACAATCACCCTTCCTCTCATGAACGTGGGTGATGCATGATCATCTGGGAAATTTTTTTTTTTTATTGTACAATATTATTTTGCATCTCATCAAATGATAGATTGTACATGTCCATGACCGGACCATCATCAAGGGGAATCACCTCCACTTACACACTCGGTTCTTTGTCTATGGCTGGAGGTGGTGGAGCTTGAACAGTGGCCTAGGGTGCATTGGGCATTGGGTCCACATCTTCATTTAATGGGTCGAGTCACACTTCCATGTTCGTGAGTTCAATAAATTCTTCAAGCTCTTGCGAAAACTCCTATATATGCATATGTTCGCTCACTCCTTTTGCTACTAATTGATCCTATACTTGTTCTTCAACCTATATAGGTGTTGTCTCTTCCACCATGGCACATTTCCTTTATCCCTCTTCTTTCCTATGTCTCTCCTCTTGCTCACTTCTTCTAAGGTCATGTTCTTCCTTCAACTCATGTTCTGCTTTCTGTGCTCTCTACACTGCTTCCTCTAAGGATTGTTTCTCTCTCTTTATCCACTATGATCCCCGTTTCCTTTGTTCCCTCTTTTCTTTGATTACTAAAGATACTTTCTCCATGAGAGGATTTTCTTTCATTTTCCAGCCTTTTTCCCCTTCTGTATGGTCTATTACCTTCCTATTTCTTTTGTCACACGTCGGATTGATGCATGTTGTTGTTGTTGCTACTGGAACCATTGTCACCTATGGAACAAATTGATAAGTCTCAGTTGTATTGATTGGTTCACGGGGTTGGTAGGAGTTATAACAGTTTCTCTAGGGCCCCTCCTCCAGCCACTTGTATATCCCGCTGACCCAGTTTAATTACACTCTCACACAATGTTCTTTTCAAATTCCCCTCGGACCATACAGATTGTAATTATTTGTGCCAAACTCGAATTTGACCATGTATTTTCCTTCAGAATCCGTGACCTTGATATTCTTAATCTCGTATAATTTGACCTGCAAAGGAAGAGTTGGCCATGGTTCCTTCTTCGTCTTATATAGTTGTACTAACAACCCTATGGAGAGGTGATAAGCTATCTCTTTCATCACCAATTTTTCAATGGCATATCTTGGTAAAATGTGTGGCAAATTATTCCTACTGAATACTCTGATCGATGTTCCATTTGGTAAGGAAAACCAAACATCGATCTCTGATATTGTCTCCATATATGATCGACACATGAAAAGTGGGTCCTCCTGAAAGATGAGCCTATAGAGCGGGATAATGAAGTGATAAGTAAGTTGCTCTGTGAATCCGCAACAACTGCACTCCAAGAGTAGCTTGAAATAGATATGTATGGTAGTGTTTCTCAGTTTCAATGTCCATTTCATTCCTGGGAACTAGTTCTGTGCACATATTGCATCCAGTCAGTATGTAGACATGTAGAAGCATGTTTTATCATCCTTAGGTAGATTGTGAGCTTTTGTCACATGGACTCTCAGTTGATCCAATAGGTCTGAACAGTTGAAAAGCTTGACCTCATTCACTACCTGGTTTAACAAGATATCCCACCCCTCAGGAAAGATCTTTATGTCTGACTAGTGGTAGATGTTGTAAACTAGTATAACCAAATGTTGATAGGCTTTCCTGAGCTCTCTAGTCTTTTACATATGGGTAGATATTTTTATAAACTTGGTTGGCTCCTTCACCCATCCCTTGATGATATCTCTCGTGTTCATGTAGGTGTGTGTGGCATAGAACAGTGATTTCATGTTCTTAACTGGCTCGGGAAGATGATACACCTATTTGAAGTCTACTACCAGGAATGTAGCAAGATTCTACCCATTGGTGTTGTTCAATGTCATGGTTTCTATAGGTTTTAACCTTGAACAGAAATTATCTACACACAAATCTTGTAATAGAAAATAAACAATACCAAGAGCATAAAACATAAAACAGATAAACATAGAGATTTTCTCCTGGATCCCAAATCGAGACGACCAGCTTGATTTTTCATTATATTCCTTTTAGTGTTACAACACATATATATACATGTCGAAGCATACATAAACCCTAATCCATTAACCATGGATTAGATCAAAACCGTAGTTCCCTTGACTGGATCTACAAAATACCAAGGGCCGAAACCATTGTACCCCAAAACCATGTGAAAACCCATGCACAAAACCATGGGCGTGGACTACCCACTGGAAATTAAGGACCAAAAATTTTCGCCGGGGAACTGCCTCGGACCCCGACAGGGGGGCTACTGCCCCCCCTGTGACCCCCCCGTTGCGCCCAGCGCAAAGGGGGGGCTATCGCTCCCCCTCTTACCGCCCCCCCCCCCCGCATGTGCTTAGTCGTGGAAAGAATATAACACATACCCAACATTCTCCCACTTTTTTTTTTCTTTCCGCAAGGGGCCATAGAAGAGCTTATTCATTGACCCAATTCTTCAACAACCATTGTTTCTCTACACCAAGAGAACTTCTGAGTGCTCCCAGACTTTTTCAATGCATCTGCAACATTCTTCAAAGTGTCCACCTTTACCAGCAACACCCTTTTAGCCTCAACCATATCTCTAACAAAGTGATATTGAACATCAACGTTCTTTGTCTTTGAATGATAAGCAGGGTTCTTGGCCAAGAAAATTGCACTTTGGCTATCACAGTCTATCCTTATAGCTTGTTGTACCAACCCCATACTTGAACACAATATCTGCAACCAAACTGCCTCCTTGCTTGCATGAGTGGCTGCTATGTATTCTGCTTCTATTGTTGAAAGAGCCACTACAGACTATCTTTTACTCATCCAACTGACTGCACCTCCAAATAGGCTAAACACATACCCACTTGTAGATCTTCTTTGGTCCATATCTATACCCCAATCTGCATCAACAAAACCATGAATGTCCAACATTCTTTCCAATCCTGGTCTTCCCTGGTAGCACAAGACATAATCACTAGTGCCACGTAAATATCTGAAAACCCGCTTCAATGTTGTCCAATGCTCCTTCCCTGGGTTTGACATAAACCTGCACAATACTCCCACTGCATGTGCAATTTCTGGTCTAGTATAGACCATTGCATACATCAGGCTACCCACTACACTTGCATATGGAACACGGGACATATCCTCCTCTTCTTCTTGTGTCTTGGGACATTTTTCAACATATAGCTTTACACCTACAGGAATAGTAACATTCACCGATTTACTATCCTGCATATTGAACCTCCACAATATAGCCTCAACATACTTCCTCTGGTTTAACCAGAGCTTCCTCTTTGCCCAATCTCTCTTAATTTCCATGCCCAAATTATAGTTTGTAGCACCAACATCCTTCATGTCGAATTTGGAGAATAGTTGGGTCTTCAAATCTTGTACAATTTCTTTGTCATTTCCAATCAACAACATATCATCCACATACAAGACCAAATAAACAACACAGTCACTAATTAATTTAACATAAACACAGTGATCCTCCTTACTTCTGGTGAAGCCAAGTCCCTTTATATAGGTATCAAATTTCTGATACCACATCCTTGGTGACTGTTTTAACCCATACAGAGACTTCTTCAACCTGCATACCAGTTCTTTCTTACCCTTCACCATAAAGCCTTCAGGTTGCTTCATGTAGATCTCCTCTTCTAGATCCCCGTGAAGAAATTTTGTCTTCACATCCATCTATTCTATCACAAAATCAAATGCAGCAACTGCAGATAAAAGTAATCTAATAGAAGTAAATTTGGCGAGAAAAACTATCACCAAAATCAATTCCTTGCACCTGGGAATAGCCTTTTGCTACCAACCGAGCTTTGTATTTCTCCACCTTGCCTTCTACATTAATCTTCTTCTTAAACACCCATTTGCTCCCGATGGGCTTCCTTCCAGCTGGCAACTCCACCAGATCCCATGCCTCATTTTTATGCAAGGATTCCATTTCATCAACCATGGCCTCCTTCTAGAGTCCTCCATCCTCTAAATCTACTTCCTCCCTGACAGTTATGGGATCATCATTAGTTATAGTTAAGGAAAAACCTGAACAGAAAGCAGATGGACTATACCTTTCTGGTTTCCTTCTTTCCCGAACTGATCTTCTCAAAGCTGGAGTTTGTGGCTCTTCCTCTTCTGAATCTTCTTCTGCTGTGGAGTCTGATTCATACTCCTTTAGCTCAAACTCTATCTTCTCAGGTTCCTTTGGTATGACTTCATGTTTAACAACATCTTTCACCTCTCTAAACACCACATCTCGGCTATACACAACCTTCCTTGTTTCCGGGTTCCAAATCTTGTAACCTTTTAAACCATCCTTATACCCAATAAAGAAGCACCTTTTAGATTTATTATCCAACTTGGTCCTTTTCTCCTTTGGAACATGTACATATGCATCACATCCAAATACCCTTAGATGTGAAAGAGAGGGTTTCATACCAATCCATACCTCATGTGGAGTCTTATCCTCCAACACTAATGAAGGTGATCTGTTAACCAGATAGCATGCAGTATCCACTGCCTCTGCCCAGAATTATTGTCCTAACCCGGTACCACTGAGCATGCTTCTTGCCTTTTCCATCAGTGTTATGTTCATTCTTTCTGCAACTCTGTTTTTCTGAGGTGTGTATGGAGTAGTCTTCTGCCATGCTATACCACACTTCTTACAGAACTCTTCAAATTCCTTCTTGCAGAAATCCCCACCATTATCTGTCCTCAGCACCTTTATCTTCTTCTCTGTCTGGTTTTCCACCAGAGCCTTAAATTCTTTAAATTTGTCAAAGGCTTCAAATTCATTCCTCAACTAATATATCCATGTATTCATTGAGAATTCATCTATGAACGAAACATAGTACACAAACTTTCCCAGTGATGGAACTGACACGGGTCCAAACACATCACTGTTCACAAGTTCTAATATCTTCTTCACCCTCTTAGCACCAAAAGGAAAACTCACCCGATTCTGCTTCCCATATACACAATGTTCACAGAAATTGAAATCCAGAGAGAAATTAGAAATACCTTCTAGCATACCATTTCTATGTAGTATCCGAAGGCCCTTCCCTCCAATATGTCCAAGCCTTTGATGACATAGCATGGTCTTTTCTCCAGAGACAACTAGGCTTTCCGCTCCACTTTCAGGAACCATAGAACTGTTACACCCATCAATAACAACGCTACCTTGTAGCTTGTACAGAGTTCCAGTCCTAACTCCCCGCATTAATACCAGTGCTCCCCAAACCATCTTGCAGGCATCTTTCTCGAACACTGTTTTTACACTTTCATCATCCATCTTGCTTACAGAAATCAGATTTCTGGCCAATGCAGGAATATGCAGAACACCAGGAAGTGTTCTAATCCTTCCACCTTGAATCTTCATCTTGACCTTTCCACGTCTGATGATTCTGGCCTTCCTATCATCCCCTAGGAAGACATCACCACCATCATATTTCTCATACTCGCAGAACCACTTCCTATGGGGAGTGAAGTGAAAGGATGCACCCGAATCAATTAACCATGACTCATGATCTACATGTGTATTTGAAGAAGAAGCCAAATACACATCCCCACCTTCATCCGAGGTGGTTTTCGCCTCTGCAGAAGGAGCATCATCAGATCCCTTTCCTTTCTCAGGAGCTTTAGATCTGCAGTCCTTTTTGTAATGCCTTTCCTTTCTGCATTTCTAGCATACCTTTACAAAATTTCTAGGAGATTTAGATCTCCCGCTATATTTGGATCTCCCACTCGAAACCTTATTCTTGTTTCTGTTTTGGGACCTTCCTCGTACAGATAAGGCATCTCCATTCTGGCCTTCCATATTTCTTCGTCTCATTTCCTCCGACAGCAAGGCTGAGACAATGTCATCAAAATTCAAGGTAGTTGTATTGCTACCTATTGCAATAACCAGACTGTCCCATGAGTCTGGTAGAGAACACAACAAACTAATGCACTTATCTTCATCTGAGATTTTAATATCAATAGATGACAGCTGACTTACCACAGTATTGAAGGTGCTCAGATGCTCTATCTCTAAGTCTCCATCCTTCATTCTCAGGTTATACAGCTTATTCCACAAGAACAACTTATTCACTAGAGACTTATATTGGTACAAAGTCCCAAGTTTTTCCCAAAAATTCTTCGTCGTAGCTTCCCCAGATACATTCAACAATACTGAATCTGAGACACACAACTGTATTGTGCTCTTAGCCTTCCGATCCAGTTTCTTCCAGTCTTCATCTAACATTGTCGTTGGTTTAGTACCTGGATCTACCGCGATCCACTGATATTTATCCACCAGCAGATCCTCCATCTTGAGCTTCCATAACTCAAAACTCTGACCATTAAATTTCTTGATCTCTATCTTCCCACCGCTCGCCATCTTCTTTCACCGCAAGAATCGATCCTGTAGATCTCCCACTGAACAGGGTCTACCTCAGGCTTGAGCAACAAAAAAAAAACCCTTAGCAGCAAAGGTGTCCCATTGAAGCCGAAACAGCTCTGATACCAAATGTAGGTTTTAACCTTGAACAGAAATTATCTACACATGAATCTTGTAACAGAAAATAAAAAATAGCAAGAGCATAAAACATAAAACAAATAAACACAGAGATTTTCTCCTAGATCCCAAATCGACAGAGATTTAATTCACTTGAACTCTCACGAGTGCAATAATCAGTTACAACTAGATAGACTGACTTTAACTCACTTAATTGAGTTACCTGATTTCTCATGCAGTAAATTAATACACTAACTGCAACTTGGACTCTAAAACAAATATAATCACTCTACATGCCTCACCAACCACCCTCAACTCGAATTTCATGATCTAACTGAGCCTATCACACTCAATTAACTATTGCAAGTGATTATGAGATAAGATTACAATTTATTGTCCAATTTAATTAAGGGAAAATTAAATTAGACACTCATTTATTGTTGACTTTTCAACACTCCCTCTCAGCAAGAAAGGGGTTATCGGCCACCCCGATCCTGCCTCTATGGTATTCGAATTTTCTCTTGGAAAGCACCTTCGTCAGAATATATGCATCCTAATCCTTCGTGGGAATGTGCTGAAGTAACAAAATGCATCTCTAAAAAAAATCTCTGATATGGTGGTAGCAGTTGTCAATATGTTTGGACCTGTTATGGAATAATAGATTAAGTGAGAGTTTTATGCAACTTTGGTTATCACAATGTATCATCGCCGAATCCATCTGATGACAAAACAGACCAATAAGTATCTTCCTCATCTAGATGGCCTCACATGCCGCCTGACTGGCTTCCATGTACTCTGCCTTGGCTGAACTGAGTGTACTTGATCTCTACTTCTTGTTGTACCAAGAAACTGTTTTTGATCCTATGTTGAAGATCCCTCCTTATTTTCTCTTCCTATTTGATGGACTGGCTACCTAAACTAGATTGATGAATCCTTGAAGATTCACTCCCTCTGTCCGTCTGTACCATAATCCATACTTTGTAGTGCCTTGGACATCAGGGGAATTTTGAGGTCTAAAATGGGCCTCCTATGAAAAATGTACAAGAAAAATAAACCTTATATGAACCAGTAGGATTGAAGATGATGATGTCAACCATGGGGGATGATTCACCATTTTTTGAGTAAAAGGGTAAAAAGATTAAAAAATAATAAAATAATAAAACTAATTTTTCAACTCATATTTTCAACTTATCTCCCAAAATTTTTAGTCAAATGTCGAGTGGGAGTACTCGTTGGATGTAAAATTTAATTCCTCATCCAAGGAGTACCCATGTTGCATACTTTCGATGGACCCTGCTACACGAAAAATGAGAAATACATTAAAAAAAAAAATGGTGATTACAATCACGTTTTTCATGTATTTATCATTTTTCGTGTAGCAGGCCCCATAAAAATTATGCAACATGGGTTGTCCTTTTATGAGCAATTAATTTTTTCATCTAACGAGTACTCCCGCTCAAAATTTGAGTAAAAAATTTGGGAGATAAGTTAAAAATACGAGTTGAAAAAGTTGTTTTTTCTTTTTTCCCTCTAAAATTTGATGATGTAATCAAATCTTAGTTTATTATTTCCAATTTTATTTTATAATTTCCTTAGGAGGCCCATTTTAGACCTAAAAATTCCCCTAATGAAATATCTCGATACATGCTTCCCCGCCTTCCAAAATATCTTGGTCGGCTTAACCATATCTTGACTAAGTTGGTTAACTTTGTATCACATGTCTGGTCATGTGTTCACCAAGTATATGAGTGAACCTGCAAGCTGCCTATAAACAGTAGCATCCACTACCTCACCTGAAGTAGCACCATCCTTCCTCCAATTTCATGCAAGATGGGTCTCCATGGGTTTACACTTCTCCATGTGGAACTTCCTTAGAATCTCTTTGGCATACTTTCCTTGAGAAACAAATAGCTCCCCATCTCGCTGCCATATCTCCAAAACAAGAAAATAGTGAAGGAGTCCCATGTCCTTCATCTCAAACTCTCTTGCAAGATCCTCTTTGCAAGAAGTTATGAGTTTCTCATCACCTATCATAATAATATCATCTACATAAAGTAAAATAATTATAAGCTTACCATAAACCACAATCTGGTACAGGTTTTCATTCGCTTCACTCTTCGTGAAGCCCAACTCAGTGAAATAGTTGTCAATCCTAGTGTACCAAGCACAAGGTGCTTTCTTTATCCTATATAGTGTTCTCTTGAGTCTTCACACATGCAAATCCCTGTCAAAGGTCTCAAAACCTTCTGGCTACTGAATGTACACTTCTTCCTCAATAACTCCATTGAGAAATGCAGTCTTCACATCCATCTGATGTATCTGTGTTGGGGCCCTTGTTTTGTTTAAGTTTTGAATATTCGGCCTAGACATTTTGAACTTGGACTCTTTTTGAGTTGCGGAAGAAATACACATAGCTAACGCGACCGCACCGCAGCGACTAGGAGTTGCGGAGCTACCAAGGTGGCGCGGAAGCAATTGATAACTGGAGATTGAATAGAGATAAGTACAGATGAAAGAAATACAGCAGAAAACAGAAAGAGGAACATGCAGACATCAGAAGAGAAGACGGGAAAAGCCAGAGTGAAGACACAGAGAAGCCGCCAGTCGCGACGAGTGGGTGAATAAAAGGGCGATCACCCGGCTGAAGAAAGAGAGGAGAAGGAGAGGTCATTGTTACTGTTGAAGGTTGAATGGACGCGCAAAGCAGCCGCAGAAGGATCAGACCTGTTCTTTCTATGGGTTCCTACTTTCTATGTTCTTCCCTTCTGTTCTAAAACCCATATGTATCTGACCTGTGAGTTATCAGAGAAGAAAGCTATGTAATCATGTATTCGGCCAGAAGAATAATATAAGGAAGGATTGCTGTCTCTATGTGTTGTTCATGTGTTCTAATGTGTTTACACTGCTTTAAAAATTTTAAGTTGCGACTGTCTGAATACTTCATTAGAGATCATGCATGTGTAATGTGGTGTACGTAATGGATGCCCTTTCTTTCTTTGGTTGCAGGTTTATTCCTTACCAGTGATCCAATCCCCTTTTGCATGTGGTCGCGGCACGCCTCGGGTGAGACGCACTGCTCTCCCAGAGCAGGGTGAAAATGCCGGCGTGTTGCTAGACTACACCGGACCCCTTGTTGGCCACTACTCTTGAACCTGGGTCTTGCCCGCGAGACCTGACTTTTCGCCAACAAATGGTTCCGTTGCCGGGACCTGCATGTTCTGAGGGGATCTAGATCATGGTCTCGAGGATTTTTGAGGGAGAAATACGACGATGGTGGGATGATCATCTTGACCATTTTATTACTCAGCAAGCGGAGCTGACCAAGAAGAAGGAGGCTGCGATCAAGGAGATCGTTCTTTTCTCGGATTCAGCCAGTGATACGTACGAAATTTTCTGGGGAAGATTCCCTACCGACCTTTACAATTGGTTGCGAAGGTTACGAGCGACGGTGCCCCAAGAAAGCTCGCGGAAGATAAACCGCAGGTGGGCACACGAAGACCTGGTAGCTCTGCATCGGGTAGATACTGAACTAACCCGCGCAGTGGATTTTTGGGTAAAGACCACGTTGGAAGGATACGCTGTGGAGTTTGACGCTGAGTGCTACCAATATTTCTCGAAGGCTGAGGCTGTGTTTCACTCAGGGCTGAGGGGAAAACTGTTGAAGGAGATTCCGCTGTGGATCAAAGCCCTAATGGTGGACGAAGGGTTGATTGAATTCCACAAAACAAGTATGGAAGCGTAATCCACCCGTACTGGGGGAAATGTTGAGGGGACCGATGCTGTGTAGACTGTAAGAGTAGGGAGCGGGGGATGGACGTTGAGGCCGCATGCAAGTTGCGGGAGTCATGTGCACATCGGCGGGCACAGATCGCCGATAGGTGGCGAAGAAGGGTAATGAGAGATTTGAAGAGAAGGGAGATCGAGAGGAGAAATCAGAAGGAGGCGCCTCAGAAGACAAGAACCATGGGTTTGGATACCCGGACAGGAGACGGGACAGCAGCGGATGTACAATGGGTGCATGGGAGCCCAGCGACACGAGAAAGAGAAGTAACGACTAGCGAAGATACTGGAAAGATGCAGCCCGAAGAAAGTTCCGATGACGAATGGCACGACGTGATGCAGCAGATGTTCCAGGATCAAACGGCACCCACCCCTCCAGGCAGCCCTACGTCCCACCTTCCGCATGGCCAGGATCCCGACCTTCCCCTGGTACTTTATCAACCTTTAAGAAATATTTTTATTCAGTTTCAAGCATTAAGTCAGTCATATAGTAGTTTAGCGGCGTCGGTAACGCCCAGTAGCAGCAGCGTTACTAGTAGTAGCGCTTTCCCGAGTGGGACCGTTACGCAACCAGGACCCGGAGGTTTTATCCTGGTTAATTCTCTGCAAGCATACATGGCCGGATCTTTCACCCGGTACCCAGAGTTCTCTGGCCGGGGAAATGACGATGTAGAACAACACTGGTATCTGTGCGAAGCCATCTGGAGGGCTCGACAGACACCGGATGCAGGGAAGTTGATAGAGTTTCAAACCACGCTCAGAGAGAGAGCTCTGCGTTGGTTCATCAAGTGGTCCGAGGCGCACCCTAACCTTGTAATTGCGGACGTGAAGCGGGATTTCTTCCGCGAATTCAAGCTTCCCCAGACAGACCAGCAGGGCCTGTCCGAGCTGTGGGAAATTAAGCAGAAGGAAGGAGAGACCGCGTGGGAGTTTATGCTGCGATTCAAGGATGCGATCGGGAAACTGAGCTACCCGATCGATCCAAACCACCAGAGGGACTGGTTCATCAAGGCTCTGCTCCCCTTGACACGAACCCCTCTCACTCAGCAGAAGATTGATAATCTGCAGGATGCTTTGGAGCAGGCCATGAAGATTGAAGCCATGGCGGGATACCCCCAGGAATACAGGGGGGGGTGGCTCCGCAAGACCCTTCGCTGATAGGGTTGCAACACCAGATCGCCAGTTTGACTGAGAAGCTCAAGGAAATTCAGCCAGCAAGACCAGCGCGACCGAATGTTTGGTGTACTCAGTGCCTGGTCGAGGGGCACGTCGCAACCGAATGTCCTCGGTTGCGCGGCGCAGGAGTTGGACCCTCAGTTGCGGCTATCCAGGGGGGTCCACCACCAGGGGGTGGTGCGGCAATGAACCCGCAGGGAGTATACCAACCGCAACAGGCCTTTGCGGGGTTTCCACCGCAACCGGGGTCCTCCACCCCAGAGTACTATGAGATTTGCCGGACAATGGGGCATCCTCCTCGGATGTGCCCAATATTACAGAAGTACTCCACGGTACCGAATAATGTATACTGCGAATTCTGTGTGTCTACAACGCACACCACTGAGCAGTGCAGGGCGCTTGACGCACTTGCGGATCGACTGGATCGTCCCTCGTACAGGGTGAACGAGGCTACAAGGGGAAGAGGTGGCGGCATGCGCGGAGGCCGGACTGGAGGACGCGGTCCGGTAAAGTGCTACAACTGTGACCAGGAGGGTCATGTGGCTCGAGAGTGTCCCCTACCGCGACGGCCCTGGTGTCCCCAGTGTCGGGTCAACGCCCATGCTACAGAAGACTGCCCGGAGCTCATCAAGAAATGGGAAGAACGGGTGCGGCAGAGGGGAGCGAATCTGGTAAACTCAGAACTGCGCAGCACCACAACTCCCGACAGGCAGAACGTTGCGATAGTAACCCGAGGTGGAAAGAATACTGGAGAGGATGCCCACAAGAAGGAACCAGCCCGAGTGGTGCGGCCGACATCCCCAAAGAAATTGATCAGGCCCGAAGTCCATAAGAAGTACTTTCAGGAAGCGGTTGAGGCATTCGCCCAGTTGTGGAACGAGGGAGGGCTGGAGGAGCCCCGGCGGCCGGAAACCGGTGCTCAGAACGCCGCAGATGCTGTGGTCGAGGATTGGCTCCGGATATTTCTCAGGATTGTCGATGACGCTGAGCAGCACCAGCAGCTCAAGCATGTGTTAGACAGAGCACTGCAGGGGCGCGCAGAACCCAGAAATCTGGTGGACACTAGGCCTCAATACGTGCAACGCGTCAAGCGGAACAAGCAACGAACAGGCAAAGAATTCCGGCTTAACACGCAGGTCGCGGGATTCCAAATCAGCGACACCATGTTGGACTTGGGGTCTGACATCAATATATTTCCACGGAAGACATGGGAGGCTCTTGGAAAGCCACGGCTCGCTTATTCCCCAATCCAACTTAGGATGGCGAACCAATACTGTATTTTGCCAATCGGCCGACTCGAGGGTGTCGAGGTTGACGTTGCGGGGGTGAAGACATACACCGACTTCGAGGTTATTGATATCATGGGCGATAAGGACCCCTATCCCGCTTTACTTGGCATTGATTGGGCTTTTGAGAATTACGCGATCATCGACCTCAAGAAGGAACTGATGATTTTTGAGGACGGGGAGGTAAGGGTCACTCAGCCTCTCGACCCGTATCAGGGTCCGCAATACACAGAACCGGTGGACAGTCGGGAGGATGCTCAGATGATGGACCACCTCTATCAGATGACTGCAGGGAAGCGGGACGATTATATCAACCCGACCGCAACCGGATCTATCAGTTGGCGGAGTGTGCAAAGCTCGGAACTCGGATCCGAGCTTGCGTGGGAAGACTGGCAGCAAGGGGGGTATGAGACGACCACGCGGCGATGTGCCGCCATCGCTCAGGTCCGGTGGGTGGGGACCGAGATCCGCGGGTACCCCACATTGTCAAACATGCAAGCAGTGAATACTTTTATCACCAAGGTGGAAGACCGAGTCCCAGAAGAATGCCGGATACCCCTGTTGGATGTGGCCTTGAAGTCAACATCGGGACGCTGGTGGAACAATCACCGCAACACCCTGTTGCGATGGGAGCGGGTGGCGGATGCTCTAAGGGCACGTTTCAAAGAGGATGAAGGGCCCTCCATCACCCTTAAACATCAGGGAGCTTCCGACCCGCGACAGCATTTGCGGGCGTGCGAAGAACAGTGGCGTAGCACAGGGTATCCTGAGGAGTTGTGGGTCCACAGGTTTGTCCACTCCCTGGGAACGATTCCCCAGGCCTGGTATCTGGAGGAAGAGCGGAAACGGGGAACCCGCTCCTAGCAAGTAGTTGCGGAAAAATTCGTCCAGAGCTTCTCGTTCGAAGGGGAGACGGCGCAGGAATCCCAGGCCCTACAAGCCGTCAAGGAGGTTCTGTTTTTCCGCCATCCTGAGCCCGATGGGGGCCCGGTAGCGTCACGCTCCGGGGTCAAGCGCGAAATGGTTTGCCAACGGATTGACGACGACCCGGAGGATGATAGTTTGGAGGACCTTAGGCATCTCTATTTTGACGAAAAGGAGGGCGAGCGGAGTGTCCATGATGAGCCGACAACAGAAGGGGTCCATTTGCAGCCCCTCAAGACCAAGAAGCTGAACATTGGAACGGAGGAGAAACCTAAGCTGGCAACGGTGGGAGATTACTGGGACGAGGAGACGACAAGAGAAATTTTCAGCCTCCTCCGGGAGTATGAAGATTTATTTCTGTCATCAGTTGCTGACCTGAAGGGGATCAAGGGGGATCTAGGCGAGATGCGCATCACACTGAAACCAGGAGCCAGGCCGGTGAAGCACCAACCCTACCGGTTGAATCCACGTATCAAAGAGAAGGTCAAGATGGAGATCGACAAGATGCTGGCTACGGGTCTCATCTTCCCTGTAGAGGAAGCTGAGTGGGTAAGTCCCATTGTCATCTAGAACAAGAAGAAAAAAGTGGAGATCCGTGTCTGTGTAGATTATCGGAGTTTGAATAATGCTTGTATTCACGACCCGTTTCCCACTCCCTTCAGCGACAAAGTTCTAGATCATGTCGCGGGAAACGAAGCTTATTCCTTCACTGATGGGTTTTCGGGCTACCATCAAGTGCGCATCGCCGAGGAAGACAAGGCGAAGACAACATTCACGACTGAGTGGGGATCATTCGCATACCATGTTATGCCGTTTGGTCTGAAGAACGCACCGGCTGTGTTTTCCCGGATTGTCATTGCTGCTTTCCGGGAGTACATTCACAAGTTCCTGGAAGTCTATATGGATGATTGGACCGTTTACAGCCTGCTGAAGAAACATGCCTCCCTGTTGCGTGTTATGTTCGATCGGTGTCGCCAGCTGCAGATTTCCTTGAATTTGAAGAAATGTATTTTTGCAGTACCATTCGGCACACTCTTGGGTCACGTGGTGTGTAAGCAAGGGGTCTGCGTTGATCCCGCCAAGGTCGCGGTTATTGTCCACATGGAGGCCCCTGAGAACGTGAAGCAGTTGCGGGCGCTGCTCGGGCACACAGGATACTACAGGCGGTTTATCCGCAACTACGCCAAAATCACTGCCCCTCTGGAGAAACTGTTGCGAAAGTCCGAAGCATTTGAGTGGACGGCGGAGTGCAGGAAGGCACTCGACACATTGAAGGAGAAATTGGCGACGGCTCCCATACTGGTCCATCCAAATTGGGATAAGCAATTCCATGTGCACATTGATGCGTCCGGAATTGCACTTGGCGCGGTACTGGCGCAACCCGGGGAAACGAAAGTTGACCACCCGGTATACTTCGCCAGCCGACGGTTATCCAATGCGGAGAAGAATTACACCACGACCGAGCGGGAGGCGTTGGCGATGGTGTACTCTCTCCAAAAGTTCCGCCACTACCTTCTGGGTGGCAAATTTACATTTTTCACGGACCATTCGGCCTTGAAATATCTGGTCAATAAGCCTGTGTTGGAAGGAAGAATCTGTCGATGGCTTCTACTTTTTCAGGAGTTCATGTTTGAGGTGATTGTCAAGCCTGGCAGGTTGAATGTTGGTCCCGATCACTTGTCTAGGCTAGAGACGGGAGAAAACGGCGGTCCGTTGGACGATCAGCTTCCGGATGCTGATCTATTTCGAGTTGAAGCAGTCCCAGACTACCTGGCTGACATTGCCACCTATCTGACCACGGGACAGTGCCCTGAGGACTATACCACTCTTCAGAAACGCCACTTGGTTGTCCGGGCGGCCGATTATCAACTGATCGCAGGCCAGTTGTACAAACTGGGCCTAGATGAGGTGTTGCGAAGGTGTGTTCTTGACCACGAACGGGAAGCAGTGATGTGGGAATGTCACAGCGGTGTTGCGGGAGGACACGTGGGCGCTAAACCCACCGCAAGGAAGGTGCTCCAAGCTGGCCTATGGTGGCCGACGGTGCATGCAGACTGTAAGGCCTATGTGAAACGATGCGATGTGTGCCAGAGAACGGGGAGACCTTCGCACAGGGACGAGCTTCCGCTACACCCGGTGCATGTGTTGCGGCCATTTGAGAAATGGGCCGTGGATTTTGTGGGCCCCATCGCACCAATCGCTCGCCATTCCAAAGCCCGGTACATCATTACCGCGATGGACTATCTCACCCGGTGGGCTGAGGCAGCAGCGGTCCGCGACTGCTCGGCAGAGACCGCTGCTCGGTTCATCTTTGAACACATTATCAGCCGCTTTGGCTGCCCACGAAGCTTGACCAGCGATCAGGGCACGCATTTTATTAATGCCACGGTCAAGTCGCTACTGGAGACATTTATGATACAGCATCATAAGAGCAGTCCATACCACCCGCAGGCCAATGGTACGGTGGAAGCCTTCAATAAGATTCTGGAAAAGGGCTTGACAAAGATTTGCAATGCTCAGCGGGATGATTGGGATGAGCGGATACCAGCGAAATTATGGGCTTACCGGACCACGGTAAAACGTTTGACCAACCAGACGCCATTCCAGCTGGTGTATGGCCGGGAAGCTGTGATTCCCGCCGAGTTCACCGTACCAAGCCTTTTGGTCGCAACGTCCCTTCATTTCTCAGACGACGCGTCCCTGAAGGAACGACTCCACGAGCTAGAGGAGCTGGATGAGGCTCGATTTCTTGCGGAGTTCCACCAGAAGGTTCAGAAGGCCAGACAGAAAGCGTGGCACGACCGCCACATCAAGACTAAAGCTTTCCAGGTTGGCGGCAAAGTTCTCTTGTACGACAGCCGGTTCCAGAAGTTTCCAGGCAAGCTCCAGATGCATTGGCTGGGACCGTACTTTGTTGTCGAGATCCGCGACTCAGGAGCCGTTCGATTGGCACAATTGGACGGCTCAGTTCTTCCGGGATGGGTGAATGGCGCACGCCTGAAGCCCTACCAGGAGTAGGTACCTTCTCCCTTTCCATCAATAACTCTCGCAACCGAGAGCACCCGTAGAGTAGCGTAGTTGAATAACTCTCCCGCAACCGGGATGAGCATAGTTAGTCTTTTCCGTTCCTTTGCAATCAGTCAAATAAACCGTCAGTTGCGGTATCCATACCGCAACCGACTGTGGTCGGGGCGGGTCAGTCCAGCGTGTCACCACGCCAGTCCAGCATGGTGCCGCCCCATGTCCAGCGTGTCCTGCACGAAGGATCTATCCTCGTGCCAGTGTCAGTCCAGGTCATAACCGTCAGTCCTTTTGTCAGTCCGTAGGATAGCTCAAATTTTGGTCATAAATTCCCTTAATGGACAGTAATCATACCGTAATCATTTACCATCAGCCGCAGTTCTCTCCGCCGTTGGGTCCGCCCATCTCCCAATGACGCCGTCAGCAACTGTCAGATTGCCCACAGGCCTGCAATTGATCGCACGATTAGCGCGGGCAATAAAGATAGCAAGAATTAATTGCCGTTATGGAGTCTCATCAACCCCGCGCGTGCCAGCAGATGGCCCAATTTGCATGAAGGCTATCGGCACAGGGATGACAGACCAATTCAGTTTGGAAGTTTCAGCAACTCCGGAGCATTCGCAGTACCAGAGCACTCAGCACTTAGCAGGAAGTTACAGACGAATTGTCCAGGTCTATCAGAGACGCGCCAAGATGCCAAGAGCTGTTCTCTCAGTTCCTGAACCATCGATTGATCGCAGAATTCACCAACTCGAATCACTGGTCGGCAAGTACGACAATGCACCCTGTATGGACGCTAACTTGTCCGACCCGGCTGAGTTTCCCCACCTGCATTGGCAGACGTTCATGGAACACCATTATACGCCGGGGAGCAGCTCTAACAGTCGAATGAAGGAAGAATTCCGGGGTCTCCAGCCGTCGACGTTGATGAATTTGAGAAGTCTTCCTGTCTTCGGCACCACCGGACCAGTTCTGCAATGCACCCGGTTCCTCCTCAGTCGGGTGCAGAACGGGTCCCTGTGGTTGAACGAGGAGATTCCAATACATGCATCAGACATTGGTCGGCTTACGGGGCTATGCCAAACGGGTGCAGATGTTTCCTCTGCGGGGCAGACAGCCTCCAAGCGCGCCCGGAAGTCGGCTGATGCGGACCTCTACACAAAGTATGGTACTCGCCGGGGTGGCAAAGGTGCCAAGATAGATCTGATCAATGTACCAGCAATCCGGTTTGCTTGCTACCTGATAGCTAGCAAGACCATGCGCCATTACACAAAGGGCGAATGCACTTTGGATACAATTTCTATTGCGGAGCACTGCGTCAAGGGGGCCCGATTGAATTGGAGTGCGTTTGTGTTGAAGGAACTCTTCGCGGCTTGCGAAGACAATTACAGACGGACCACCAGTTTTATCTATGGGTACTTGCTCCTCGCATTCGCCATGTGGAAATGGCATGTTCCTCCGATACGGACACCGGCGGACCTCACCGGGAGCCAACCGTTCGCGATGCGATATTCCCCCTGGCAGGTGTCCACGGCCCCCAGCAGCAGGCAGGTGAACGCAGAGGCGTTCCGTGAATGGTATGGGCGGATGATCGATGTGGTTGCTTCCCAGCAGCGGGTCCCCCGGAACCTGTTGGATGAATACAGCGAACAAGTGTGGTTTGGCGTCAGCCACAACCACACTTTCATCCGGCCAACTTGTGTGCCGCACCATACTTTTCACATGGCGCCCTTGCGCTTCCAGCTGAATGATAGTGTCTTCCACAGGGAGGTTTCTACATGGCCGGGGGTCGTCCAGCACGTTAGTGATGGAGTCCTCCGATAAAATTTTGATGGGATGCGGGCTGCACAGCAGCCTGCCGCGACCAGTGCCGGGGAATCTTCCCAAGTTGCGGTGGCGACGACCACAGATGCAGCGGGGACCGCAGCGACCCTGCCCGAATCGCTGGTCCCCGTCGTGGAGCATTTCAACGACCAGGCTCGGAGACTCAACGTGGTAACCCAGGTTGTTTCTAGTGGCGCCCCTATATTTCCTTCTTTTAATGAATTTCGTCTTAATCGGTCACTTGGTCTCTCCAACACCGCTTCCCTCACTTCCCCCATTCCCACGTCCCTGTTCACTTCGGCCACCCCCATCATCACGACAATGGGTGAACCGGGCCCCGAACCCGATTCCTCCGGGCCACCTCCATCCAAGAGGGCCCGCACTACGGCCACAGATCTCGTGGTGGACCTTACGGAGGATGATCCACCAGTCACGCCGCCCACAGCTACTCTAATTCTGGAGGAACCGCTGATTGATCCAGCAGATTTCCTCAACATTCGTCTCCCTCCCACCTCGTTCACTCCATCCACCGCCCCCTCCACCAGCAGACCACACACCACTTCCCCCAATCTGTCCACTTCATCAGCCACTGTGTCCGATTCGTTGATCTGGGAACTCTTCGGCGGTTACCACGGGGCGGAGGTCACCTCCAGTACTGCAGCTGTGGTACCACCTGTTGACCCCGTGGCCACATCCCCGGATCCCCTTGCCACTATATTTGTTCAGCCAGCCAGAGTTGGGATTGATTCAACCGCCCCTTCCACAGAGCACACCACGCAGCCGGACCGGCCAGACCTGATATGGCCACTTCGGTGCAACAGCAGACGCCGGTCCACCTTCCAGCGACTTCAGGCAGAGCAGCGGCCAGGGGCCAGTCTTCACAGGAACAGATGCCCGAGCAGGGTGCCCCGAGCACAACAAATGCAGAACAACTGAGTCCAGCACAGTTATATCTGCTCATTCAGCGGGCGGCCATCAAGGCCGAGCAGATTCACATGGAGCTACAGCGGCAATGCACCAAGCAGCAGACCCATATTTCGGCGCTTACTGAACAACACAATCAGCTGCTGCAGGAGAAGGCCTCCCTCCAGGAGCAGGCCAACATTGTCAATCAGGCGCTCTCCAGTGTATGGCCGGAGGCACGGGCTCACAATGCCCCACTCCCTGCTCGCATCGAAGAAGACAGTATAGCTTCACAGGCTCGCCAGCTCGGGGACGTTTTCACCACCATTTGCAGAGAGAACCAGGAGTTACAGGCGGCGTTAGCCGCACGGCCTACCCTACCAGATCCACCTACTGACTATTCAGGACAGGTAACTGCCAAACAGGCACAGGCAGTTAATCTACAAGAAACTCTCCATTCCATGACAGCAGCGGCTTCTGCCCTTTTACGTAGTTTACAGGAGTGCTCCCTCGCACTGACAGTCAAAACGCAGCCCATTGCTGCTCAACTGCAACAAATATCCACCCAAATTCGGGCGACCACGGACCCGGCAAGATTAGATCAGCTCTACGCCCAGTCGGATGAGCTGGAACTTCACATGCAGATGACCGAGGCCGAATCAGCAGCGGCTAAGCACACTCTCCGGGAAATGCGGCCGCCCCTTCGCACCCATGCCGAGGCAATGCATCAGCTGGATGCCAATGCCGAGTCCCAACTCGCCACACTGTTCGGGGATGCCCCGACTCCCATTGATGAAGCCGCCGCTAACCGAATTGTTCAAGATGCCGACCTGCTTATGCAGGAATGGCAGCAAGCAGTGGCGACTTTCACAGAGCTTCGAGATTCAGCACTCCGCCGGGTCCCGGAGTTGGGGCCCTTGTTTGAACCAGCAGGTGGTGGAGCACAGCAGGAAAGGGCAGCGGAAGAAGGAACAGCAGAACAGGGCGCGGAGGCCAGCGAGGGTATGGAGGTAGAGACTGTCATTTGTGATTGACTCGCGGACGAGTCAAAGGATTGTGGTCGGGGCCTGTTGGGGCCCTTGTTTTTGTTTAAGTTTTGAATATTCGGCCTAGACATTTTGAACTTGGACTCTGTTTGAGTTGCGGAAGAAATACACATAGCTAACGCGACCGCGCCGCAGCGACCAGGAGTTGCGGAGCTACCAAGGTGGCGCAGAAGCAATTGATAACTGGAGATTGAATAGAGATAAAGTACAGATGAAAGAAATACAGCAGAAAACAGAAAGAGGAACATGCAGACATCAGAAGAGAAGACGGGAAAAGCCAGAGTGAAGACACAGAGAAGCTGCCAGTCGCGACGAGCGGGTGAATAAAAGGCGATCACCCGACTGAAGAAAGAGAGGAGAAGGAGAGGTCATTGTTACTGTTGAAGGTTGAATGGACGCGCAAAGCAGCCGCAGAAGGATCAGACCTGTTCTTTCTATGGGTTCCTACTTTCTATGTTCTTCCCTTCTATTCTAAAACCCATCTGTATCTGACTTATGAGTTATCAGAGAAGAAAGCTATGTAATCATGTGTTCGGCCAGAAGAATAATATAAGGAAGGATTGCTGTCTCTATGCGTTGTTCATGTGTTCTAATGTGTTTACACTGCTTTAAAAATTTTAAGTTGCGACTGTCTGAATACTTCATTAGAGATCATGCATGTGTAATGTGGTGTATGTAATGAATGCCCTTTCTTTCTTTGGTTGCGGGTTTATTCCTTACCAGTGATCCAATCCCCTTTTGCATGTGGTCGCGGCATGCCTTGGGTGAGACGCACTGCTCTCCCAGAGCAGGGTGAAAATTCTGGCGTGTTGCTAGACTACACCGGACCCCTTGTTGGCCACTACTCTTGAACCTGGGTCTTGCC